>CM037852.1:6196283-6238497 GCA_021234595.1 Delia radicum
TGCAACATTACTACAACTTTCAAAAATAGAGATGATAAATTAATAATTTACAGTGACTTGGTACTAAATTGAGTGATTGATGATTTATAGTGTACTTTTTTTATTCACTCAAACCCTAAAAGTATGCTATTTTTTAAGGCCCCTTAAAATATGCTGCAAAAAACCGACAACAATTATCGATCGCCAATTTTTATTTATCTCTAAAACTTTCCGACCGATATGACCTATCAGAAACTTAAATAATATCTGACCTAACATATGACACAATGCTCAGGACCCCGATCTGTTCCAATATCGAAGGAATCGGTATTTAAACTTCCTTTAACAAATCTTCTTTATTTTTTGGGAAAACTTTTTTCGTATGAATCGTACCAGTAGGATTCCAAAACCCATTTAAAAGCAAGCGAAAAAAATAACGAATGGCATTTTGGATTTATCTTGAAAACTGTATGGACGATATTTACGAAACGTCCGAATTTGGAAACTAAAATATCTGATCCAACAGATGGAATAGCTCGGAACCCCGATGTTTTTCAATATCAAAAGATTCGCAATTTGATTAAGCGTTTTCAAGTTATTTATTGCATGGGATCTATGATTTTCTTCTTGGATCAGATAGTTCTTATTATGGGCAAAAAATTCCGGTGCCAACTTTGTCTCAGTTCCTCCCGTTTTTTGTTTTTTTAACGAATGCCATTTTGGATTTATCTTGAAAACTGTTGGGACGATATTTACGAAACGTACTAATTTGGAAACTAAAATATCTGATCCAACAGATGGACTACCTCGGAACCCCGATGTTTTCCAATATCAAAGATTGGCAATTTGATTAAACGTTTTCAAGTTATTTATTGCACGGGATCTATAATTTTCTTCATGGATCAGATAGTCCTTATTATGGGCAAAAAATTTCCGGTCCCAACTTTGTCTCAGTTCCTCCCGTTTTTTTGTTTTTTTTTTTTGTTGTTATAGCGAAAAGAAGTTACGAAAATTTGATTGCTCTTTTGTGCCTTTTTATTTTTTCGGGAAGCGTTTTTTGAATGAATCTTACTAATTCAGAAAACACACTCAGTGATGATATTGTTTCATTTATCGTTTGACATCAATTATTCATAATATTATGAAGTTTTCATAAATAAGATAAAAGTTTCATAAAAATGTATGACAAATGTTTCATAGACCTTCATCATTTCATAAACTTTGTGTAAATAAATTTTAGCTTTTTATTGAAATTAAATTTTTTCTTTGAAATTTAAAAAATAGCATCTGCAATTTAGAACTGCTATCTTATCTTAAATTAGCCAAAGTTTAAGGCTTAACCATAGTTATGAATGTCATATTTAGACATGCTAACTTATCTCAAACTAACAAAGTTTTAGTCTTAACCATAGTTATGAATGTCAATTTTATATGGAAATACCTGTGGTTAAAGTTAAACTCTGGTTATTTTTAGAAAAGTTACTCTCCCTTATATGGAAATATCTTACTACTCGTACTTAGACGTTTTAAAATGATAAATAAATGAGTTTAAATTTAAGCAAAAAAGAAAAAAAATTGCTGAAAATAGTATACTTTATTTACAAGACGTTTAACTAATTTTTCTACTAACTTATTTTTTTGAGTGTATAACCCGAAATCTCGATTCGGTCTTATAACGAATCAATTTAGCAATGTTCGTCCATTTGTTCACAAGTCGAAATCAGGACTTAACTGATTGACAAACTGTAAGAATTCAGACGTTTGACGTTAAACAAGTTCCAAGTCCCCCAAAAACTATAAATATTTACTACAAGCGTTGTCAATTTATCTCGAAAATTGTCCAATCGATATTTACGAAACGTATCGAAAACTAGAAAATCTGAGCTAACAGAACCTCGATCCGGTCCAATAACGAATCGATTTAGCGATGAACGCCGGCATGCCCATAAATTTCCATATTTTCCGCCTTGTTATCTTTTCCGCCCATACCATAAAGACCAGGTCCCTTCGCTTTATGCAGTAAACGGTTTAAGATTTAATTTTGGTTTTTTCGAATTTTGTACACTTTTATCATCCCTATTGTAAAAAATTTCACCATTTTAAGTACCGTTTTACCCATTTTATCATCCCTTTATAAATATTTTATTTCTTACTGCTACTACATTTAAAACGAGTTCTACATTTTCCGGAGATTTGTTTGCTGCAGCACAAAACTACACTTTGTGGTAGTGGTAAAATAATACGTAGGTAGTGGTTAAGTACAACTACATACAAGCATTGATAGTGTGTGGGTAAATAAGTATATGCTTTAGTCTTTTTGTTTTTTCTAGTTTCATATCAGTTGGTTCCAGTTATTTTTTGTCATTTCAGTTTTTTGTGTAATGGTTCACTTGTTGTCAGCTATTTTTGTGGTTAAACAAGAGATTTTCAACGAGATTTTCACATGTGGTTAAATTAAAATCTACTAAATATACAATGTAAATTTTTTTTTTATAATTTTGCTTAATTTTTTTTTTTTTCTAAAAATGTAGTTATTTTTTTTAAGCTGAACCTTAAAAAGTACCAGAAGCAAAATTTGGGTTTAAAATTAAAGTTCTTGAAAAATTTTAACACCTTTAAAAAAAAATCTGTAGGTAGACTGGGAAACATGTGGAATTTATGAATGTCTAAAGTTTTAGTTATTTTTGATCAGGTTAACATTTGATGGGGGTGTTTTTTTTACAATTTTTAGTTAAAAAAATATGCTGATCCCTTATTTAATGAATAAACGTGGATCAACTAAAGTTTTAAAGAAAAAATTCCACAATATTTTTGATTCTCTTTGTGGGCGCTGTGGTGTAATGGTTAGACTGTTACACAGATGGTCCCGGGTTCGATTACCGGTGACGGCAACATCAATTAAGAAAAATAATATGTATGAGTTTTCCATCCCTCATATGTATCACAGCTCCCACCTTCGGTGTTCCTATAGCACTTAACCCTACAGAAGTAAAATAATGAATCAGGGCTAAGAACCAAAAAGCTTCAACAAGTTCGCCAACTCTCCATGAGGTGGCGAGCAACAACTGTTCTAATACTTATCAGCTCGCGCAATTACAGTGTTGCCATGTTTGAAGACCTTAATCTTTCCCCACCTTTCATCTCTCCACTATCCAATTTCCAAAGAAAGCAACACATTCATAAATAGGACGAATTTCCTGAGTGCTGCTTCTCTTTAAAAAAAAAAATTCTCGACAATTTCGTCACATTTTATTCGATTTTGATTTGAATTTTTGTAAATTATGTAAAATACAATAAATTACCCTTAAAGTGCTTAAAAATTTTATCAAGTGTTGATTACAATTTTTCTTAATTTTATTTAATATCATAAAACGTAATTAATGCTTAAACATTAACAACATTCATTTAAGATACAATTTTAAACAACCAACTTAATTTTGTTACACATATGGTGTTAAAACCGAAGAAATGATTTTATAATTATTTTTTTTTTCCTTGCAGCAAAATTGTAAAAAATAAAGAAAAGTGATAAATTATATGGCGTTGTAATTTAAAAATTGTGTAAATTAATATATAATAGCAGCTAAAAGCATCATATGTTAAATTGAATGAAAGTGTATAAGACTATAATTATAATTACACGACTGAAAGTAGGCTAAAGAAGTGTTGGTAGATTACGCATAAAAGTATGCTATAATAAAAAGAGATGAAATTAAAATGAAATTTACTATAGAATTCATTTTTTAAATTTTTTTTACTAAACTTATTTATATAGGAATTTTAATAATACTGAGATTTAGAAAATGTCAAGTAATCTAAAAAAAAACGTTTTTATTTAAACATCTGCTGTTATTAAAATAAGTCAGTTATTTTTTGGGATTATATAAATATAAATAAACTATTATACATATTGTGTTGAAGGATTTCAAAATAAAAATTCAGTTTTTTAACATTTATTTCATTTGAACTGACAACATAAACTTGTCTATATTAATGTTATGTAATGGTTTAAATAGTGACATGTTTTTTATGGTAAATGCTAGCATTAAAAAGATTATATAATGATGGTGGTTATATTTCAAATATATATTTTTTAACATTTCTAAAGGATTACAAATTTATGAAACATTTTTAATAAATTATCTATATAAAGCTGGTTTTGAAAATAAAATATATTTTATATAAATACACAAATTTAAATGTATGAATTAAATCTTTATCTATTAAATCTTCATCTATTAAATCTTCATCTCCGATTAAATCTTCATCTATTTTTGCTGCACTTGAAATTTCATTAAATTCCGTAATCATTCAATCCGTATGTATTAAAATTGTCAATTACAAAACTCGTTTCATAACGTATGAGTAATATTTAATTATTTAATATTACTCATACGTTCAATATTAATATATGTTAATAATTTCGCAGCTGAATTTCTACCATAACAAGAAATTGATAAATGTACTTCGGAAAAAAATTGCCCATAAAATTCGCGGAATATTGACTTCTGGAAAAGTATCACAAAATAAAAATCCTTTATAATATTCTGGATAAGTTAAAGAAAATATTTTGGAATTTTTTAGGCGGGTAATATTTAACAAAAATATTTTGTAACAAAACTGCCATATTTTGTTTAAAAAATATTTCGGAAAAATCATCGTTAGAACGTAATAAAACACAAAATTTAAAATTAAAATTGGTCAAAAATAAAACGGGAAAAATATTTTTGTTGAGAAAAATTTAGAAATGAAATATTGCCGAAACTGTCATTTCGTCAAATAAAAATGTTAACACAAAATGTGGGGTTTCACAAAAATAATCCAGATAAGTTCGCGAACAAATATGTTGTAATTGTTTTGGGAAGAAAAATTCGACGGAACAGTTTTTTTTAATGAAATTTGCAATATTTTTATTGAACAAATCCGCACAAAAAAATTGACAAACGAGAAATTTAAGAATTTTGAAGTTGCTGAATTTCTACCCTAACAACAGGCTTTGTAAATTTTGCGGAATATTGAAAAAATAAAAATCCTTTTTAATATTGTTGATAATTTTGCGAAAATAATATTTTGATATTGTTTAGGCGAAAAATATGTGATAAATATATCTGGTAACAAAATTGCAATATTTTGTTAAAAAAAATATTTCGAAAAAAAAGTTGAAAAAAATTTAGAAAAAAAATATTGCGAAAATTGGCATTTCTTCAAATAAAAATGTTCCCATAAAATTTGTGGGTGTCACAAAAGAAATCCTTGCTAATATTGCAGATAAGTTCGGGAACAAATATTTTGTAATTGTTTTCAGAAGAAAAATTCAAAAGAAATTTTTTAATAAAATTTGCAATATTTTTATTCAACTCTGGACAAAAAAAAAAATTAACGAACGAGAAATTTATGTGAATTATGAAGTTGCTGAATTTCAATAATAACAACAAGATTTGTTATATTTTTTAGGGGTAATATAGAAAAAATATATTAAAATCCAATTAATTTTTTTTTTTATTTTCTCTAATAAAATTAGTCGCTTCGATTAGTGTTGCTATAAATATTTTTCTAAACATTTTGCATTCTTGTTGTAAGTCTAATTTGATTTTTTTGTTTTCGCATACAAATTCGCAGAATTAAATCTTCAAGAAAATATTTCGCAAAAAAAAATCTACAGAAATATTTCGGAAACAATGTAAAAGAAAAAATATTGCGACAATTTTAGCTAAAAATAAAAATTTGGCGCAAACATTTTGCAAACATAATAATACTGCGATTAAATAAAAATAACATCGCATAATTTCAACATTGAGAGAAAATAATGGTAAAAAAGTTTCGCGAAAATAAAATTTTGAGGAAATTAATTTTTGAATTTTTGAGAAAAATGGTTAAAAATAAAAATATTTTCCCAACATTTTTTGTTAAAATAAAAAAATTGTGGCATTCAATTTTGTATAACCAAAAAAAATTCGTGGAAATAAATTTTGTTTATGCAATTTTGCGGCAGAAAGACTTAAAAAAAAATATTCCATAAAAGTAAATTTTTTTGCAAAACTAAAAATTTGGCGGAAGTTTTGCGATAATTTAATTTTTCGCATACGAATTATCAAATTAAAAACATTGAGAAAAATGATCACAAAAAAGGCACTAAAATCATTATTAAAAAATATTTCATCAAAATTTCCACACGTAGTAAAGACTTAAGAAAAAAAAAAAAAAACACAAAAACGGCAATAAAATTATTCTAGAAATTTTTTCTTCGAATTTTTTTTTGTAAAAATAAAAATTTCGCGAAAAAATTTCACATAGATTTTCGCGTAACAAAGACTTTTAGAAAACGAAATTGGCGGAAAACGTTTTAGTAAAAAATATTGGCGGAAATACATTTTGGCATTCTATTTCGCGTGATAAAGAAAATAAAATAAATATAATTTTTTTTTTTTTTTTTTATTTTTTAAAAAATATAATTACAATTCATAAAAATTAACCTTGCGAAGCCATTATGGCTTGTCTGCAGGTATAAAATATATTGAAATGTTTTTCTAATTTTTTTCTCTAAATATCATATTTCATTGCGAATTCATAAAGAAATTTTTAAAAAAGTTTTTTTTCTTCTACTGCTATTGGTAGAATTTACAACCTCTTGTGGCATCAAGTTGAATATTGTTGGCAGCATTACTGATAGAGTACTTCCTCCGTAGTTGTTGGCAAATTTTTGGACACGATATCTTCCTTCGGCTTGTCTTCTGGTGTTGTAATTGTGATCAATTTTATGCAAGAAACGTTCATCATTAAAAAATTCTATAGCCATTGTGGTATAGTAAATATTTTGTATGTTGAGGACATTTTCTTGTTTTGCGATATTATTCACATTGCTATTTGAGTTGGTGGGATTACTGTTGTTGATGTTATTGTTAGGGATCATTTGGTTTGTTGGGTTTGTGATTTCATTTATAAGTAATTGTTTTAAACGACTTTTTTGAAGAATTTTGAGCAGTTGATTTTGTGTGTGCTGTAGAGCGTTGCAATGAGGGGAGTTTCCCCATGCAGTTATTCCATGTCTTATATGGGATTCGACCATAGAAAAATAAGCTTGTCTCAATACATTATTGTTAGAACAATTGCTAAGGTGGTGAAGCATATACGCTGCTTTTCTTAATTTTTTTCTTATTTCATCCACATGAAGCTTCCATTTAAAATTTTGGTCAATGTATATTCCGAGGTATTTATACGTGTTAACTATTTCAATAGTAGTGGAACATTGATCATCGGAATAGTCAAAGTCTGACTCTTTTTTGTTGTGTAGGCATTGTGTTGTGTGGTATTTTATTTGTATATTAGAATATCGGAAGTGGGGAGGCTTTATGTGCATGAGTTTGGTTTTTGATGCATTTATAATTAATCCGTGGTCATGACACCATCTTGTTGCGATATCTAGTTGGTGTTGCATTATTTTAGTGCCGATTTCTAAATCTTTGTGGGCGACAACAATGGCGGTATCATCCGCATAGGCATAGCTTTTACTCATCGTAAGTATACTTATTAATTGGTTGGAGTATATTATATATAAAATTGGACCTAATTTGGAACCTTGGGGAACACCATATTCTGTATACGTTTCATCGCTAAGTTTGGTTTGCGATTTTAACATAATAACTCCTAAATGATAAATAATTTCTAAACCACTCTAAGCATTTGCCTCGTATACCATTGATTTCTAGCATGTACAGCAAGTTCTCATGAGAAAGGGTGTCAAAAGCTTTGCTAAAGTCTATAAAGAGAGTGAGACAGTGATGGCTTTTACTCAGCTGTTCATGTATATAATTAGCAAAGTTTCCAGGAGCTTGTTTATGTTTTACCCTTCTGAAAGCCGAACTGGTTAGGATTGATCACATTATATTTCACTATAAATTCCGTAATTCTTCTGCACACTATCTCTTCCATAACCTTTTCTATAACCGACAGGATAGCAATAGGACGGTAATTGTTAAAATCAGATTTTTTGCCATTTTTATAAATTGGACGAATTGTAGATTTTTTTAGGGTATCTGGAATGATGGAGCTATTTAAAGTTAAGTTAGTTAGCTTTGTAATTAGTGGAGTTAATACACGAGCATTATTTTTTATATCCTTAGGCCTGATTCCGTCAAATCCTGGACCTTTATTAGTGTTGAGATTATTTAATATATTAAATATTTCCTCTTCGTTAGTGTCATAAAGATATAAAGAATTTTGTAAAATATTTGGGTTAGTTTTTATTGTTTTTATGTTGCAGTTATGCAAAATTTGTTTGACATTTTCTTTGAAACTTATAGCAAAATGGTTACAAATGTCTGTTGCATTCATGTTCTTGAAGTTTTTTTTGTATTATTTCATCAGTGTTGCATGTTTTTTTTGCCGATTATTTCATTAACTATTTGCCACGTTACGCGTATATTTTTTCTATTAATATAAAATTTTTGTTTATAATAGGAATTTTTAGCATAATTTAATTTTTTATTTAATGTATTTCTATATTTTTTGTATTTAATTTCATTTGATAAATTTTGTTGGCTTATTCGCCATTTTTTGTAAAGTTTATCCCTAATTTCACAGCACTTAATTAAGTATTCGTTCATCCATGGATTTGGGATTCTGTTTTTTCTTTTTTGATTTGTTACAACCGATTTTTCATAAATATCATTAAATTTTTCATGTATTTTGTTAAACATTTCATTTGCATTTGTTAGAACTTCTAGTTGGTGCCAGTTGGTTGCACATATCTGTTGGTTTATTTTATATTTACAAACGTTTTTGTAATGTGTAATCTCATTTACTTATTTTCTTTGGAGTTCCCCTCTGAGACACAAAAGAAAAGAGAATAATGGTCAGATATATTCGTTCGTACTACTGCTGTGTATATGTGTGCGTGTGTATGTTTGGATCTTATGAAGATATGATCTATGGCTGTTCGAGTGGCTCTGTTAATATCTTCTCTCGTATACTCGTTGATAACACTTTGCATACCATTTGACGACATCATATCCATATATAGTGTAGTTGCACTACTCTCTTTTAAAATATTAATATTGATATCCCCAACAACGATAGCATTTTGTTTTTTATTTATTTTATTTAGTAATTGGTCTAGTTCAGTTACAAACTTAATAACATTAAGAGATGGTGGTCTATATATGGCAATGAGCGAAAGAGTCTCTTTATTAATTTGTATATTTAAATGCAATGATTCAAATGATATGGAGCTTACTTCAACATTGCTGTACTCAATTCCCTCTTTGATGTAAATTGCAATACCTCCCCCCCCTTTATTTTCTCTGTTTATAAATTTAGAGCTGAATCCATTTATACAGTAAAAGGGGCATTCATCGTTGGTTATGTTTGTTTCAACAAGTATTATTAATTTTATATGATTTATTATTTTATGGATTGTTGCTAAAAAAGGTGTAAAATTAGACGCATAGAACGAATATTTAAAAATAGAAGCGAAAAAGGATAACTTAAAAAGTTTTGATTAATTTCATTAAAAAAGTCAATGCTTTGTGTTACAATATTATCCATATTTATTTGAGTTTGGTATATTGAAAGAAAAAGTTTATTTTTTATTTGTTTTTTTTTTTTTTTTTTTTATTATTATTAATTAGTAATTAATTATTCATACGTTTTAAGGTTTTATAAATGTTATTTATTTAAGCAATAAGTTCGACATCACAGGCGTTTAATATAAGGATTGAGGTGGAGTTTTCGTTTTTCTTAGCAAAGATGTTTCCGTTGCGGGCCCATACAAATTGCCATCCACATTCTTTGGCCTTAGTTTTGCATATCCAGAGAAGTCGGCGGTTATGGGTTGTAAGATGATCATTTATATATACCCAAGTGTTCTTATCATCATTGTTGCTGTTTAAATTGGTATTTGTTTGATTTGCGGCATTTAAAGCATCTATTTTTACTCTATGGCCACGTAATTTTGACATAAGTTCTCTTTTTTAATAAGTGAACAGAACTCAACAATAATTTTATCATTTTGTTTTTTGATTCTGTAAGCATTACTTATGTCTGATTCATTGATATTGATATCAAGAGATGTGGCTACTATTTTGACAACTTCGATTGGTGTTAAATTTTTATTTTGAACATTTTTAATTTCTATGTTCTTATTTATTAGTTGTTGTTCCAATGTAATTACTCTTTTTTCCATATCTTTAAAGCGTTTATCGTTCTCTTTATTCTCTTCTTTGAGTTCATTGACCTGAGAAGCTAGGCCTGTCATTGTCTCCGTGAGTTTGATAAATGCACTCGCCATCTCTTCTCTTAGGATATTATGAGACGATGTTAAATTATTGTAAGCTGTTGTATACTGTTTTTAATATCGTTCATGTTATTTGAAACATTAGATTGTATTGCAATTAATTCTGTTTTGAGCTCGGATATACTAGAAGAGTTTAGAGTCTTTGAATTTTTTTGAGTTTGAGTCATTACCAGCATCAATACTGTCATCACTTCTTAGTTGTTTGCTTCTTTGTTGTTCATCCCCATAAACAAATGAGTGGTACGCATTGTTCGGTGACATTGGCGCTTTGGCTACAATATTTGGCGATTTGCTTCTTTCTCTGCAGTTGTGGCATTTCCATGTTTTTTTTGCATCAGTTTTCATATTTGAGTACGTAGATTCCGATAGAGTAGAGCAGGGGTTGAAGTGGTATTTAGAGTTACAGCTAAAACATTTAACATACTCTCCAGTTATAGGCAAATTTTTGTTGCATTGCTTACAAAGAGATGGAGTGGTTGTTAGAAAATTTTGTAAGCTCATTTTAAGAGTTATTTTTTTTACTGTTTTAGTTTTGATTTTAAATTTTTTTGTTTTTTAATGTGAATAGAGATTTTTCGTATAAGCAAAATTTTTGTTTTTAAATGTAAAATAAACACTTTAATGATATTTTTTTTAAGTTTGAAAGCACTTTATTAGGTTGTTTATTTATTTGTAAATTTTGTTTTTTTTTTTTTATTATTAAACGACGATTTTTAAAGTTTTAACAATTTTTTTACGCAGCAGAAAAAAAAAAACACATCCACTTCGAATGAAATATGAAACTTTTATATATATGGATTTTTAGATAAAAATTCTGTTCCCAGTTGGTTTTCAGCTGAAATAATTTACATGTACGACTACCAATCAGTTTGGCTATTAACTACGCTAATAATGATTATTAAATTCTACTGATGATTACTTGGGAGAGTGTGAAATCATGTTATAGAAATACCACAATGTCTATAGCTATTAATAAATTAAATTTTCGTTGCTGTTTCTAAAAACAAAAAACAAATAACAAATTTCTTCTGTTTAAAGGCATAAAGGTATAGAAAGTATTTTTCCCTCTTTCTTATACAAGGTAGCGCAAAAGTAACCTTCCGATGTTTTTTGGCTGTAATTTAAAAAAAAAAATGAAAAACTTTGATTTTTCTTGTGGATTATTTTTATTTGGTATTTTAATTTTTTTACATCAAGCCGAGAATATGATGTCATGTAAATTTCCGCCGCCACAGTTGATTGTCATTTGCGGCATTTTCCATCACTTTGTCCAAAACTTCCGGCGATAGGTCCTCACATTCTTGACGGATATTGTCTTTAAGAGCTGCAAGAGTCTGAGGCTTGTTGACATAAACCCGCGACTTCAAAAAGCCCCACAAAAAGAAGTCTGGAGCGGTCAAATCAGCCGATCTTGCTGGCCAGTGCAAATCGCCAAAACGGGAGATTAGGCGGCGGGAAATACATCCTTCAGCATATCGGTTGTGGCACGTGCAGTGTGTGCCGTTGCACCGTCCTGTTGGAACCACATGTTTTCCAATCCCAATTCATCAAGTTGCGGCAAAAAGAACTCGTTGATCATTGCTCTGTAGTCGTCTGGTCGATGTCGACGGCGCTTCCATGACATCCTCGGCTACAGCAGCAATATTCTCTGCAGAACGGCTACTCCGGGGTCTGCCACGCCTGGCAGCATCTCGTGTTGTGCCAGTCTCTTCGAGGCGAGCGGCTAAACGTCGCAGTATTTCACCAGCAGGGCGTTGGACGGCCAGGAAATCTGCGACGAAATTCACGTTGTGCCAAAGTCACCGACCGATTATTGGTCAAATAAATAGTCACCAATATTCCGCGATCTGGAGCAGTGTAGCGTAACATTGTTTATTAACGTGTATTTCGCATGTGTTTACTACACAAATGTCAACACAGAACTGACATTAGGGGCCAATCGCAAAATTTATAGCATTTTCTGATAGGAGGATTACTTTTGCGCCACCTTGTATTTTGTAACAAATTTTCTATATTTACTATACGTTTCTTTTTAAAAAAAAAAAAAAAAAAAACAAATTATTATCTAAAGGTACTTTAAAGTTTATTGACCCTCCATTATAGGTGTCAAGTCAGTATACAATTTCTTTAGCATATTAATCTCTACGTTTACCTCCTCTTTTCCATTGAAAAGTATCTATAGGACTTCCCCATTATCATGTGTAAGCGCTTTTAATAAAACACGTCCGTTTTGTTTCACGACAAATTTATTATTGCCTCATCATTTTACAAAATAAGCTTAGCAACTAGGAAATATTTAATTATCTAAATGTATATAATAGGTAAAGCGTATGTTAGAAAGGAATAAATATAGTTATACAGAAAAATCTAGAAAACATACAGAAATAAAAACCGTTATCCTGCCATTTAAAATAACACGCAGAGAAATATAAGATAATAATACGTACACTGTGAATAAATCTAATTAGAATATACACTATAAACATATTGCTACAATTCGGCCGTCCTGACCATGAGATCCCCTGATCTCATACTATTTACCTGTCCCCTTACGTCCTCTAAACCACGGACGTATATTATTTACGGCCCAAACACCCCTGTAGGGTGTACGCGATTGCTGAAAACCCTCTACGTCCTCGATCACATAGCGATCGTTGCGCAAAACTTTCGATATTCTGTAAGGACCCTTGTATTTGGGAATCAATTTCCGGGATACACCAGCCGTTGAATCATAGTTTTTCACCATAACGTAATCACCATCTTTATATTTCGTCGGTGCCTTCCTCCGTTTATCAAAATATTGCTCGTTGTATTCCTGTAGTACTTTCTGCCTATCTGCAGCCCTTTGCCTAATCGTAGTATGATCCTGTCGAACATCACTCTCATCGATCAGATTTTCCCTTAACAAATCTACTACCTTTCCCTTTTGTCCTGTACCAAACAACATTACACTGGGATGTTCCCCAATCGATCTATGTACAGTGTTATTCAATGTGTATTCAACGTGTTCCAGCACCGTATCCCAAAATATTCGTCTTTCAGGATCCACCAATTTTGCCAACATTGGGCCTATCGACCTGTTGACCCTTTCAACCTGCCCATTCGCTTGGGGTGAACCAGTCGCTATCAAAACATGAGAAACATTATTCTCCTTCAAAAAATCTGCAAAATCCTTTGATGTGAAACAAGTTCCTCTATCACTTATCACACACCTGGGGCGACTATAAGATCTAAAATAGTCCCTTAACGCCATAATAGCCTCTTTGGTGTTAGTAGTTTTTGTAGGGTACAACCTAACAAACTTGGTACAAGCATCAATCACCACCAGAATATGCTTCATTGCCCTACCATTATCCACCGGACCGTAGTGGTCTATGTGTATAACATCGAATGGTTTATTTGACTTTGGTATGCTATGCAAAAAACCTTCTTCCTTTCCATGTTTAGAAGAATATACAATACAATTTACACAATTTTCTATATGCCTAGCAGCTTTTGCCCTCACTTTTGGAAACCAATAACTTTTCAGAACAAGCTCTGTCGTCTTATCAATACCAACGTGTCCCATTTCGTTGTGATACTTGTATAATATATGGTCCTCCATATCCTCGGGAACGTAGAATAACAAACTACCATCAGCTGTTTTCCTATATAACACACCATTTCTCATTTCATATAAACTATGCTCGCTTTTCTGAAGTCTATTCTTTATATCCTTTAACTTATCGTCCCTGTTCTGACAAATTATTAAGTTCTCCTCAAACGTATTTGATTCAATAACCATTATGTTAGTGCTCCTACTCAACGCATCGACATGTTGCATTTTCCGGCCCGACCGATGTTCTAGCTCATATTCATAATTTGGAGTTCTAGGGCCCATCGTGAAATCCTTGGATTTAGTTCCTTCCTATTTAGCGTCATGGTTAAAGAATTACAATCGGTTATAATTTTAAATTTCTTACCTTGAAGATATATTCGAAAACGTTTCAATGCATAAATAATGGCAAGTGTTTCAAGTTCAAAACTGTGATACTTCGATTCTGTGTCCGTCGTTCTCTTTGAAAAATAGAAAATTGGATGAAATTTACCATCACTTTTCCTTTGCAGCAGCACAGCTCCAAAACCAATAGAACTCGCATCACAATGAAGTTCAGTTTCATCATTAGGATCGTACAATGCTAATACCGGGGACTCAATTAATTTTTTCCTAAGCAACTCAAAAGCCTTCAACTCTACCTCTCCAAAAACAAACTTTTTGTCCTTTTTCGTAAGATCATACAGTGGTTTCGCAATTATTGAAAAAATCCTTTACAAATCGACGAAAATATGAGCACAAACCCAAAAAACTCTGTACTGCATGCTGCTTGTCAGGTACTGGAAAATCCTTTATAGCCTGTAGTCCCTTATCATCAGCCCTAATTCCACTTCCATCAATTGTGTACCCTAAATACTTCACCGACGTTTGCAAGAATTCGCATTTATCATGTCTCAACTCCAAATTATTCTCAACTAACCGTTCGAAAACTTCCCTTAATATTCTAAAATGATCGTCAATATCAACCGTTGCAATCATAATGTCATCCAAATAAATTATAATTTTATCATCCTTCACCATATCAGCAAAAACCCTATTCACAAATCTCTGAAAAACAGACGGCGCATTTTTCAATCCAAATGGCATTCTCAAAAATTCAAATTGGCCTAAAGGTGTCACGAAGGATGTATATTTTATAGAATCAGGATGAACAAAAACATGAAAAAATCCATTTTTCAGGTCTAATTTCGTAAAAAAATGTTTACCAGAAAGTCTATCTAATAAATCGTCAATCAAAGGAATAGGATAACTGTCCTTTACAGTTGCCTTATTTAAAACCCGGTAGTCCACACACATCCTTAAGTCACCGGTTTTCTTCCGTACTAACACGATTGGTGATACAAACTCAGACTCACTCGGCCTTATGTATCCCTTTTCCAAATATTCGTCCAACAATTTCTGCAATTCAGTTTTCTCCGCATACGAAAGTCTTCTCGGACTACAACTAAAACATTTATCATCATTTAATCTCAATTTGATTTCACTAAACACCCTTGGTTTAGACGGACGCTCGGGTCGTACATAATATTCATTATATAACTTAACTAGTTTACACTTGTCATCATAATTAACATTAACACCTAAAATACAATCAAAATTATCATTTTCTCCCATATCAATAGACAAAATTTCCCTTCCAAAATCCCCCTCCTCCCCTATTATATCATCTTCCATATTAGACACTAATTTAAATTTAGCTTTCCTTAAAAAATTTTTACCTAGCACACAGTCATATGATGTCGTCTCATCAGATACGACCAACATATCAAAACTAATAATTTTACCATTTACCATTACAAAACATTTAAATTTTCCATAAACATTTAATTTTGAATCATTTATTCCAAAAAAATCAGTATAAGAACATAAAAGGTTATTCAAATTCATTAATCTTATAATACTCGACTTCCTCACAAAACTGACCACACTACCTGAATCCATTAGGCATTCTAAAGAAAAATTATAATCAAAACTAGAATCTAAAGAAAACTTAAAATACCTTACATATTCATCGTCATCGACTAGCTGGACTGTTGACTTTCTTTGTGAACAAGCTGCAACACGGTGATCTAAGCTTCCGCACCCATAACATGCACCCATTTGCCGCTTCGGTTTTTTACATTCTGCTGCGAAATGTCCAAACGAATTACAGTTGAAACATCTGAGCTTATTTTCCTTTTCGTTTGCCTGGTCATTTTTATTTTGAAATTGTTGCCTTTGTTTTAGCTGAATTTTCGAAAATGCTTGCAAGAGCTGGGTTTTATTAGAATAGCACTGTAAACTAGCCTGCATTCTTAGTTGAGCATCAGGTATTCCTTCTATAATTTGATCAATTAGCTCATCATCATCAATACCAATTTTGTTGGACAACATTGTTTTTTCATTATAGTAATCTATAAATGTTTCACCATATTTCCATTTACGAGCCTCAAAATTGCGTCGCCTTACCAATTTGTTTTCCTTTGAACAAAAAATTTCTTTCATTTCGTTTAAAATTTGATCAGAATTTTCGTTAATAAAATTCGGTTTTGAGTGTAACCACATTTGAGCTTTTCCCTTCAATTTACACATTAGTAGAGCTTTTACAGTATTTTCGTTAACATTGTAAACACTGTTTATATTCTTAAATTGAGTTATCCATATTTCTGGAAACAATCCACCATCATACTCAGGAATCATCTCTTTCAAAACACCAAACGAAGCATTAAAGTTGTCGTTAACGTTCAAACACAATTTTTTCTCCTCATTTAAAACAGCCTCATTCATTTTTTCGTTCATTTTTTCATTTTTATTTGATGTCGCCTTCTTAACTATTTCGCTCTGACTTTTCTTTTCATTTTCTGCTATCATTTTAAGTAAATCAGTCTCTTTGCGTAGCAACTCTTTTTCACGTTTTATTAGCTCTAACTCTCTTTTTAATAATTCATTTAAAAATTCATTTCCACCCTTATTTTTTTCTACACACTCATTTTGTTGTTGTTGCTTGTCTGTACTATCATTTTCTTCTTGACGCTTTTCTGCACTATCATTTTCTTCTTGACGCTCGTTTGTTTGTTCGGTTTCCACGAACTCGGTATGCACACCTTCATCTTCTATGGTAATCAAGTCCTCAACTTGTTCATTTGATTCCATACTTGGGCATTCGCCTCTTTCGTTAATTGGCAGTTCATTAAGTTTAACCAGGAGTGCGCTTTTTGTTCCCGTTGACGGCAGACCAAGATGCTGGAGCCAAAGACGCAACTGCGCAGCCGTATATTTGGTACCGCACACACTATCCATTTTAACAATGACTTTTTTTTTAACTTTTTCTTTAAAAAACGCTTTTTCTTTTTCACAGATTTTCTTAAAAAAATGCTTATTTTTTCACAATTGTTCTTGAATTTAATTGTTCACTTTGTATTGCAAAAGTTCATTAAAAAAAATTATATATTTTTTTTTTTCGATCCCACTTCTGAGATTGTAAGCGCTTTTAATAAAACACGTCCGTTTTGTTTCACGACAAATTTATTATTGCCTCATCATTTTACAAAATAAGCTTAGCAACTAGGAAATATTTAATTATCTAAATGTATATAATAGGTAAAGCGTATGTTAGAAAGGAATAAATATAGTTATACAGAAAAATCTAGAAAACATACAGAAATAAAAACCGTTATCCTGCCATTTAAAATAACACGCAGAGAAATATAAGATAATAATACGTACACTGTGAATAAATCTAATTAGAATATACACTATAAACATATTGCTACACATGCTATTTGTCACTCCAAAATAGACATTATGCCTTCTAGCATTGAAATTTAATGAAGAAGACACCATAACCAAACGAGACCAACAAACAAAAATGGTCTCCAGTTTTGTAGTCTGTCATTTTTTATGTATTCGTAGTGTCATGGTTATATTATGTTGATTTAGTGAACATTGAATGAAAGTTAATGTTTAACACTTACTTCTTATACATCATACTTAACTGAGTTGATAAAATATGGCACCCACTACGAGTAAAAAACAATATTCTTGTTATAATTTTAACCTAGTTTTTTTGGGCATGAATAGACAACTATGAATGGGAAATAAAAAAATAGAATTATATGAGGGGACACGTTACAATGTAACAGATTAAGAAATAGTTTGAAAAATTTTAAAGCAAAATAATATAAAATGTTATACCAAAGACTTAATTGACATTTAAATATCTTAACAAGCGATTGGCGCTCTGAAAGGTAAGAAACTTATGCAAAAACTAGTTTAAAATGTATCTGCCTAGGCGCCAAACGGCAACGAGGAATTCAATATAATTCAAATTTGACTTAAACTATTTAAACTATTCATATTAAAAACTTTTCTCTTTAATGTTGAGATTGATTTGAACAAACATAACACAGCTGGTATTAAGTACATAAATTAAGCAAATATTGACACATCATCATATATAATTATCATATATCAAACATATACAAAGCTACATGTTCAAACACATTATTTACACAACAACACTTTTTCAAAAAAAGGACAATATTCTTTACAAATGTGTTTGTGTTTGTGTATATGTATATGTATTTTATTTATAAATAGCTATAGCTATTAATATAAAATTCAAAAACATATTAGCACCCAAAGTGTTATGCCATTATCATTTATAAAATTATCATTAAAGAAGGAAGGAAATAATTTGTATACATTATTTTCTGTTATAAAAACCACAATAGCAAACTAAAGGATTTTCGAAAATTAGTCGTTATGCATACAATTAAATGATTTTCTCATTTACGTACACATTTAAATAATCGATAATGTTAATTTTACTAAAAAAAATAATTTTAAATATAAACCAGTATTTTTTGTGTTGTAACACAATTTAATTAATGATTGCAATTAATTATCTGGTATATTTAAGACCTTTCCCAGCAAAAAATTGTGCTTACCAGAAGCAATGCTGGAAGGCATTATTTTATTACCGAGCGCTTCGGAAACAATTCCAGAAGGCATGATTTTTGTAGGCGATGTCCCACTTGGTATGTCTCTTTTTAGCAGGCGAAAAGCGTTTCCTACATGTGATCTAAGAAGCCTTCGTAGGAAATGAGAAGGAAATGAGAAGCTTTTTTTGTGTATTGAGAGCATTAATGCTTCATTGTATGTACACTCAGGGAACTTCTGCTTTAAAAATATGTAGTTGCTTGGGTTGTAATACAGTTTCTTTATTTTTAATGTAAATGTCAGTCATTTGTGGAAAAAATAACCAAAAAGTCAGAAATAAGACACAACAAAAGAGAGCTTAGGGTTAATTTCGCATTTATTAAGAATTTTATTTTAAAGTACCCCGAAATTTAGCATGAAAAAAATAGTTCAAATTAATTAAAATCAGTAATATCTCTATTATATTCCGATCGATAGCAAATTGGGATAGGAAGTATTCATTAATCACATTTTTTTTGCTGTACGCAATTCCACTTCATTACACTCTACAACACAAAACAAATTACAAGGTCCGACAACAAAAACAAAACAAAAATCAAGTGCTATATTTCTTATTGTACTGAAAACGTGTCAATTTGCGGTGCATATATTGTGTACATAATTTGTTTTGTGATTTGAGTGTATTCAGATTTTGGTGTATTCAGGGAATTATAGTAAAATTTCACGGCGAATATTTTTGCGGAACATTTTATACCTGTTTTAATGGTGTTTTTTTTGCTCTTTTTTAAAAGAAGCACAGAAAATACCCTTACCTTGAGGATAAGAGGTTAAACATATTCTACAAAAATGTTTGATTTTGTTGAATTCAGGGACTTATAGTAAAATTTCATGGCAAATATTTTTTTCGGAACATTTTTACCCCTTAAATACCTGTTTTGATGGTTTTTTTTGCTCTTTTTTTAAAAGAAGCACAGAAAATACCCTTACCTTGAGGAGTAAGAGGGTTAACATATTCTACAAAAAAGTTCTCCGTAACATTTTACATCAATTTGCTAAACACACCATATACTTCAAACGTAAGCTTTACTCGATTTTCTATGCCGATTGACAATACAAAATTTGCATTTGGGGGAAACTTTACCTCCCCCTAAAATGAAACCCAGATGTAAACTTTCAAAACGCCGATACACGTGTCTTTTTTTTTGTCTCTTCTATCAAAATTATAGGTCGGACCTTGTTATTTTTTTTTTTGTGTCGTACAGTGTTATTTGAGTCTCTGATAAAAAATTCCTTCCTTACAAATTGGAAGTCCCTATTATTTACCACCATTCTGACAAACAATACTAAAAAGTACCCAATAAAGTTCAAATTTAATTTAAATTCTTAATTCCTAAATGTTTATAAAATTAAAATTTTTTTTCTTGCACTTATCCTTTATTTTAAGGTATCGCATTGTTCTATGTGTAATGCTTCACAGATTTTGAATTCATGTTTGCAAAATTTCAAACAACATATTGATTTTTAGTATGCAAATGAAAACAGGACATAGATAAGCTTCGAATAAAGCGCATAAAAGAATGTTAAAGCAATTATGAATATGTATTAGTAAACAAGAACAGGTTGTAGTTCTTTTGAAAATATGCAACTTTGAGACAAATTTTCTTTCATGTTTGTTTTACAATTTCAACCCAATATGAGTATGAAATTGATTGACTTGATGTTTGAAGTCATCGTGGGGGTTAGAACATGATTGAATTAAATGCTTTTTGGTAATCAAATTGTGTACTGTTGAAATAACTCTACGAAAATTCATATTTATACTGAATAAGACTCATAAATACAGTTATAGAAATCGAGAATTTCAATGAGTATAAACGGAATGATAAACTGAGTAAAATCCTCTGGAAGAGGATTCTACTTAAATTTTAAATATTTTATCTTATATGTTTTACTTTTAAATTTAAAAATTAAAACCAAAAGTTTATTTTTCGATCTTTTATCATAAATTATGATGTGAGCAAGATTATTCGAGTTCAAGATCATTTGTTTTTTGTTAAACAAAAAACCGTGCAATATTTGTTTATTACTCAAAAAAGTTTTTGCCCGCTAACTTATAGCAGACTTTATCTACTGACAGGTCCTTACATCTTATTATAAATACTGAGAGAATTATTTCTTGAAGTTCTTTATAATATTCTATTATTTAAGTGGGTATGATTAATATTTTTTATAAATATTTGCATATTAATTATTCTCAAACAAATTTTTTATAATGAAAAAAATTTGTATTTTATTAAAAATACTAATTTCGATGGGTATTGTAAATATTTATTTAATCCGAAATAAATAAATACCAATTTTAAATCAATAAAAATATAAGACTTTGATAAAAGAAATTGATTTTCACATTTTGAAGAAATTGTTTAATTTTTCTTTTTTACATTTTGTAAACAATTTAAGCTTAATAAATTGTATATTTAGCATTTTCCATTTCCTGTATATTTGTTATTTCTTGTTTTACTGATTTGAATTTTCTTCTCATTCCAGTTTTCACACATGGTCTACAAACAGCAATTGGCAAAATAAATACATTACAAAAAGTAAGTACACACTCTTAATATTATTTCGTTAAAAAACTTTTGAAAATACCTACACTCAGGGAACTTCTGCTTTAAAAATATGTAGTTGTTTGGCAATTTTGATAAAAAAAAAAATTTTTTTTTGGAACAGGTATCAAAAAAAAAAAGTTTTCATTTATCTGAAAATAGCAACTACATACTAGTAAAGGGTATGAGTTTTGTTACGAGTTGCTATTCGAACTATAAGAAAATGAAAAAAACTGTGCATTCTAATTTATTTTCCAAATAAACTTTAATTCGTAACGTAAGAATTGTATATTGACTTTCAAATAATTATATTATTTTCAAATCTAGAACTTAGACTAATTTAATAGTTATGAAGGCTTGAATGAAGTTGTTTTCTAATCAAAAGTCACATAAACAGTAAATTGTTTCATAACTTTTTTTTTAAACTTTTCCATAAAAAAATATGCGTATGATTAATATTTTTTTTTACTAATTACATATTACTCATAAGTAATATAATAAAAAAGTAATTTTTTTATGAAAAAGTTAATTAGTATTAAGTACTGAGAAATGTGCGTATGTTAAATATTTTTTTTTTTACATATTACCCATACGCATATTACTCATACGTAAAAATGTTTTATAAGAGCAATTCCATTTAATATCACCGTGAAATTAATCGATGTTTTCCGATTTTGATAAAATTTTGTGAGTGTATGCGGTTAAGGTGTTATGATACTTGCTATTTTTTGTATTAGATTTTTTTAGGATTGAGTGAAAGAAACAACAAATGCGAGAAAGAACAAGAAATACTTTTTTGTTATTTCAAATAAAATGTAAACAAAACAAACAATATTGCCCACGTTTTGTTCCCACAAAAACCGTCAAAAAGCTAAAAATCGCAAAAAAAAAAGTTAAAACCCGCTATTTTCGATCAAAAACTAAAAAAGTTGGCAGCAGTGTTAACATTTAATCTGGAAATGTCAATTTTAAGCTAAAAATTTTTATATTTTTTTTGACAGTCTAAGATTATTTATCGATAACACACGTATATTTGTTTGACATATCAAGATTTTTTATGGTATAATTATACTGTTTACACTTAGTCAGTTTTCCTATGCAAATATATTGCACTGTTCTCCAATATAGAAATAATACAAAAAATAGCAAGTATCATAACACCTTTAGTGAACGCAAGTATTAAATTTTTTTTTTTTGGAAAACCCTGGCAACAATATATCTTCAAATTGTGGGGTAGGGACTTCACTTAAAAGGTCATAACTTCGATTAATTTCACGGTGATATTAACTGGAATTGCTCATAACAAAATTATTAAGTACCGAAAATTGCTATACAATTTTTGATTTTTAATAGAATTGTTCTGGCTATATTCAAAAAATATAAGACTATTAATAAACCAAATTGTTGTTAACAATTTCTATTTGTTACAGCAAAATTAAGTAGCTGTTTGTTGCCTTATCTCTAAACGTAAGAGTCTGAAAAATTATTCAAGCTTAACAAATATTATATTTGCTTTTTCATTTTCTGTACCTGCAGCCTGCCCACAAAGTCTGAAATCATGAATTGCCGAACAAAAATTTGTCACAAAAAGTAAGTTATTTAATGGTTTAAAGGACTTTATAAGCACTTAATTTTTTTTTCAAATCGGACTAATTTTAGGTATGTAGCAATTTAAAGTTGTGATACAAATTTGTTTGTGCAACTAACAAAATTTTAATTGTCAAATCTTCTGAATTTTCCTTCGATTTTTTTTTTTATAAAAAAAAAAATTACTTTAAAACACAAGTTCCGTAAAGTTAATCGTCAAATTTTTAAAAATATTTTTATTGAAAATAAGGCTGCTTAACACCCTTTACTTACTTTTAATGCAGCTTTTCTTTTTTAAAATAATGATTTCAGACCTTGTGTGGCTTGTAATAAAATCAACACAAACAGTTTTTTTTTTATTTTTCTATCTCCGTTATAATTTTTGGAAAATCAAACCTCAGACAATATGAAAACTGTAGTTGTTTTATACCTTAAACCATAAAAATTACATTGTTATGTGAAAGCAGATAAACTGCAATGTAGACATAAAAATACAATATAACTACAACATATAAAATGACAAAAATTATAACACAGTCTAGGTGTTCACTGCCTAAGATATTCACTGTTTAAACGCTTAGGCTAAAATAGATTTGGTAGTCTGACTTTAGACAAAGCAAAATCCTAGACTAGAATATTATTTGGAAACCATAAACTACTACAATTTATATGAGAAGCCAAAAACAAAGTGAAATGAAACATTAAAAGAATACAAATTTGTATATAATATTTATAAAGCTAACTATTTTTGGTAAAACCATTGAAATTAAAGTGAGAATTGTTTAGGAAACTAAAACAAATTAAAATAGAGTTAAAATTTCTTAGGATGCGAAATTTTTTTGGTACTAAATTTATCTACAAATCAGTTTTCCCATTGGTTTAACAAATAATGATATTATAATGAACTAAGGATACACGGTAGAGCGTGATGAAACCATTTTTTTTCTTAAAATTTAAATTTTTTAGTCAAAAATTTAATTTTTTTTTGTGAAATTTTCTTTGAATTTTCCTACACAAACTATTTTTCGTAAAATTTTCTTTGAACTTTCCTATAGAAAACATTCTTTCCGCGAATCTTTTTTGTGAAAATTCTTTTTCAGGAACATTTGTTTAGTAAAAAATTTAATTTTATTTATTTGCTCGATTTATTTATTTTTATTTCCTTGATTTTTTCCGCGAAATTCATATCCGCAAACTTTTTCACCCAAATTTTTATATACGAATTTCTGACAAATATTCCGATATAAAATTTTTTTACGACGATATAAAATTTTCTGTCCATTAATTTCATATCGCAAAGTTTTTTTTTCTGAAATTTTATAGCTTTACGGATTTTTTTTATTCTATTACATTTTTTAGCAAAAGTTTAACAATTTTTTTTTGTGAAATTTTCTAACCGCCAAACTATTTTCAAAAGAATTTAATTTTGCAAATTTTGTATCTTCAAAACTTTGGTCCCCGTAATGTGATGTAGAAGAAATGTTTACGGTAACGTTGTTTAAAAGAACCCCTTTATCTCTATTAAGCGTTCGTTATATTAGAAGTGATATATTTATTGCATGACATTTTATATGCTCAAAGCTTTTCAAACCAAATTTTTTGCGCAAAGTTTTTTATCTGCGAAATTTTCCAGCGATTTTGTTTTTGGTAAATTTTTTAAAATTAAATTTTCCAAAAAAAAATGCAAGTGAAGTTTTCTATCCGCGAAACTTGTTTATGCAATAATTGATTTCCTTGAAATTTCATATTCGCAAACTATTTTTCGCGAATTTTTGTATACAAGAAATTTTTTGTCCCCAAATTTTGTTTGAGATTATTTTTTCATGACAACTTTTTTCAGTGAAAAATATTGTTGGTAAAATTTTTTATCCGCGAAAATTTGTTCGTAAAATTTTATTTCCTGGAATTTTTTTTTTGCAAAATGTTATTACCGAGATTTTTTTCCGTTGAAATTTTGTATAAAAGAAATTATTTCCGATATTTCTTTTACGCACAACTAGTTTATTATTTTTGCATGAAACTATAGTCGCAAATCTTTTTTTTTTTTTTTGGTAAAATTTGGATTTCGCGATATTTTGACATCCGCGCTAAAGTTCTGTAGTTTTTTCCTTTAAATTGCGTAACTTCAAAATTTTATGTATGATATTCTTTTTTTTTTTTTAGTGAACAAATTTTTGGTGAAATTTTTTATCCGCGAATATTTTGTTCGTAAAATTATATTTCCGAGATTTTTCCCCTTGAAGTTTTGTATAAAAGAAATTATTCCCGATATTTTTCTTTTGCAAAAGTATTTTCTTGAAAATTTTTATATTATTTTTTTCGTGAACTTTATATCCGTTAATAATTTTATTTTTTTTTTTTGGCAAAAATTTGATCTTCGTGAAATTTTGATATCCGCAAGAAAGTTTTAATTTATTCCATGGAATTTTTAACTTTGAAATTTCTTCCGCGATATTTGATTTCGCGATTTTGTTGCGAAGTTTTTTGTATGGATATTATTTTCCGCCAGTTGCTTTGGCAATATTCTTTTTTTTTACAGTTTTATTAGTTTTTTGTTTTTATATACATCGAGATTATTTGTTTGTTATTGTGAATTTATAACGAACTTTCAACCCCCGTATATTTACAAAAATAAAGCAAATCAAACGTATTAGCTAGGTTGATCCTAGTATTTCGATCTGACTAAAGATCTCATCAGAATCCGAAGTTTTAGAAAAGCTAGAGCCTTCAGAATAGACAGAGCTTTAACAAAAATCTATTAATTATCAATTTTGCCTACATTTTTGTTTTCTTAGTAATTAAACACGTGGCTAGGGTATTTTCCTAACAAGCATCATGACGCTACTACATATTATTTTTTATTTATTTTATAAAAAATTAATTTAAAAAATTACTTTTCTGAAAGAAGCCCCAAATATTAGCTTTCTTAATCCTGCGCATCTAAAAAGAGACCAAATTTTTTTCTTCACACCTAATATGTAATTTGCAATTTGTACTATTAGTATATTTCTTCTTTAATTTTTTGGTGGCTTGTTCTTTGTATTTTTTTTTTTTAATTCTATATTGTCCTTTATATTTTTCGTAGCTTTAAAAAATTTTCTTTTTTTTTGTTATAAGTGGTATTCAGATGGTCATAAGTTGATAACTTGAAACTAACAATGAAATTGCCATTTAAGATACATTGAGGAAGTCGTTTGACTTCAGTATATTGAAGAAGTCGTTTGACATAATCCACTTGGATTAAAATGTAGCTGTTAATTATGAAGTGTCAACTTATAATCATCAATTTGTCGCATTGTTGAGTTTTTTCCATTGGGCTTAATCCTGGTTTTAGACAATTACATTTTTGTGTTCATGCTACGGTCTACATTTTGTATTATATTTTATACGAATTTATTTTTATTTATTTGTTTTAATTGGCTTTTGAATGTTGGCTAGTAATTTGTAAGGGATTTTAAGAGATTGCATGGTTTTATGTCCTTCCTTGTCGTTTGAATAGAGTTCTTTGATTTGGTTCAGTATTTTAATATAAATTTTAATGAACAATTATGTTACAAATTGAAATAACTCTATTACCTAAGTTGTCTTATTTGAAAATCAAAGTTACAGCTTGTGATTGTCGTGAAATTAAGACAATAATCTTTTACAAATGTTGACAATAATGCTAACAAAATTTAAATCTTAATAATTAGTGATGGACTCTAAATTAAATTACAGAGGACATCACAGAATATTAAAATTAATTGAATTTTTGTTGTGATTATGTATTGTTTAATTTTGTATATTAGAATCCCAGCTAAAAGAATATAATTGTTTATATTATTTTACATATAAAATCGTTTATATTGCTCATTTTGTGTATGAGAACATAACAAAAATATTTAAAGAAGCTAAAAGCGCCAACACTGATACTTCTGAAATCATTATATTTTCTTAAGAAGTCAACCAAACAATAACTTCCTTTCCTCTAAAAAAAATGCCCCTCCTTTTTCAGTTTCAGTTTCCATTTTAATTTTATTTATTGAGATATTAATAAGAAAATTTATGTTTAATATTATTTTCGCATTCCCAAAGCTGCTGTTTTCATGAATGTAGGCAATAGGTTAAAAATTATTTCAACCAATAAACTTTGAAATAAAAGAATAAGCAGCAAAACAGAATCAATTCGTACAATCAGGGAACTTCTGCTGTAAATACATATTTATATTTAAGTGCATAACAGTCATATGTAGAAGAAATTTAATTTTTGACTGTATAAGTAGTTCATTTAAAAAAACAAACCACATCTAATTACTGTATTATGATTTTACTTTAATTACTATTTTTTTTTTTTATTTAAAAAAAAAAAAACATAAAAATAAATGTTTGTTTATGTTTTACTACATATGTGGTTCACTTTTACTACAATTGTGGTTTATTGTTTTAAACTGTAAAAAACATATGACAATTTTATTTGAATTAACTGAAATGTAAGTTGTCCTTTTTTTCAAGTGAAATTTAATTTGGTTTTAAGTACATTTGCAGTGGTCTTTTCCTACGTAGTATTCTAAGTGTAATTGCATATTTTAAAAGAATATTTACAATATTGCATATATTGACAGAAATGCATATTTTTGTATTATTACATATTGTACATTTTAATGTATATTACATTTGCATATTTTTTTTATAAAAAAATCATATTAACAATTTTGTATTATTGCATATTATTTCTGAGCATATTTTTGAAATTATATGATTAAAAAAAGTGCATATTTTTACTTAATTCAAATTTTTGGAAATTATTTAAAAAAAATCATATTTTAAAATTGTTTTCTTAATATGAGTGCATACGTAAATTGGAATGCATGATTTTGTAGTTTAAATTATGATTTAATTAAAAATTTATTTAAAAACGAATTTTTAAAAATCAATTATGCAGCACTAAAACAAAATATGTACATATATTTTTGGATGTATTGGTAAAAATGCATTTTTTCATATTGTTGTACATTTTATTATTTTAAATCTTAAACAATATGCAGAACTAACCAAAAATGCATATATTTGGATATTTGTTGATTACACAAATATTTTAATATGGTTTAGGTTAATATTAAAAAGTTATTTAAAAAAATTTTTTTTGCATTATGCAGCACAAAAATTAAAAAAAAAAAATATTTTCGAATACACTGTTAAAAAGGCACAATTTCACAACAGTTTTGCCTATTTTATAATGCACTGTCTATTTTCGCATTTTTTTCAAATACAAAATGCGTAAAATTACAAATGTATTTAAAAACGGGGTTTTGAACGATATTATAACGCAATTGAAAAATACATTTCTTAGAATATTTCAATAAAATGCAAACCCTTATAATATTATAGCATATATGACAATATACTGTATATTTTACAGTTATACTGCATATTTTCTTAATAAAAACAAAATATTTTTGGATTTTTAGTTAAAAGCTCATATTTTTATAATATTATTGCATATCTTACAACACACTGCATATTTTGCAGTATACTACATATTTTCTCACTAAAAATGCATATTTTTGGTTTTTTAGTGAAAAGTTTATATATTCATAATATTATTGCATATTTTACAACACACTAAATATTTTCGCATATTTATCAAATTTTAATATGATATAAATAAAAAATACTCAAAAATAATATGCAACAATAAAAATGCATATTTTTTGTTTGAAATACATATTTTGGATATTTAACCTTTTAATGTTATTTTTATGCATGTTCAAAACAAAATTTAACCTCCTAGCTGGTTTATTAATTTCAAAATATGCAAAACAAATTTTGAACAAACAGTTCAACATTAAAATGTAATGGATCAAATGAAATTTGATATTTTGTTAGAAATATGCAAAATATTTTTATAATACTGCATATTTTACTTTTTAGTGTATATTTTCTAAAATTGATCAATTTTAATAAAACCTAATTTAAAAAATCATTGTGCAGTGATAAAACAAAATTGCATATTTTTTGATATATTGGTAAAAATTTAGATTTTTGTTTAAGTTTAAAATGTAATTTAATAAAAAATTCAATTTAAACAAGTCTTCTAGGAGCAATTAAAAATATTTTAACTTTAAGTGCATCTTTTTCGATATAAATTGCATATTTTTTTGGTATAAATTGCATAGTTTTCGATTTGAAGTTCATATTTATTCAATTCTAGAAAAATTTGATATATTGTTAAAATTCTATATTTAAATAAAAATAAGTTTTTAAAAGCATTGTGCATAAGTAAAATAAAATTAAATAATTTCAATATATTGGTTTGCATTTTTTGATATTTTGTTATGCATTTCTTATTGTTAAAAATTCATATTTAAGAAAATTTTATATTAAGGCATATTTTTCTAGTTATTGAATATATTTGCATATTTTCTAAAATTTTGTTAATTAAAAAAAAAATGGGTTTTAAAACCCATTATGCTGCAGTAAAATAAAATTGCATAGTTTTGGATAAATTGTTAACTTTTTGCATTTTTGCCTAAAATTAAAAATTAACTAAAAACAGTTTTAAGCAGTATGCAGGAATATTCAAATTTTAGGTGCATATTTTTTGATTTAGAGTGCATATTTTTGTTTTGGAGAGCATGGTTTTTATTCTAAGTTCATATTTTAATATTTTAATTATTTTTAGTTTAATTGTATATTTTTTAAGTTTTACTGCATATTGTTTTAATTTCTTTTTTTTATGCATATTTCTATTTTCGACTATTTAGTGAATGAAACTCACAGCTTTGCTCATTGACTTATAGTTTAATATTATAATAAACAAGCGTTTATAAAATTGTAATTATCATTTTAATGAACCCCACAAAAAAGAAAATGCAAAAAATGGATCCTTAAAGAAAAAATTTTGCTAAAAAAAAAAAAACATTTCAAAATTATGAATAAAAAGGAAAATTATTGTTTCAACAGGAATTGTTGTGGTTAAAGTAAAGGAAATCTTAAAAATGTTAATGTAGGGAGCAAAAAATGTTTTCCAATTAAAACAAAATTCCTCTGAATATCATCATACTGATGTATTTTAGTATTTTGCAGAAATTATTAAGTGGCAGTACAGGAAGACTGTTATATTATAACATCTTGAAATGTTTATACATAAAATGAAATAATTGTTTTTAAACAAAAATAACAGAGAAAAGCACTTATAATTATAAAAACGTGGAAAAGATGTTTCTTATTTTTAAATTATTAACTTGTTTTCCTTGTTAAAAAGGAAATAACACAGGAAGTAATATTAAATATGACAACTTGATATAAAAAAACAAAAATTATTAAAATTGTGGTAGTTGAAATGTTTATTTTATTAATAAACCTTGATATATTTTTCATCGATATAAATTTAAAAGACAATCATGTCTACCATTTTCAAGGCTGAAATGTTAAAATTGTATGGACAAAATAGTCTAATTAATAACTACACAACTTTTTTACATACATTTTAAAATCTTTTAGTTTTTTTTTTAAATAAAATTTTAATGCCTGTAAACAGTAATTATGTTTAAATTAAGTAAACCTGGTCTTGCAAATATAATTTCCCAATATTCTTTGAAAACCAACATTTCTCTTTGTCTCTCTTAACATCCTTAGGCGTATGATTAATATTAAAAATTAATCAATAACACTCATACGCCATAAAAAATAAATTTCCTGTTTGCTTTCTATTATTGCTCCAAATATAAAAGTTTAATCATATAAAAGAATTAATGAAATGTTGTTAAGAAACTTACTTAAACAAACTTTTCACTCTTCCTTTCCTAGCATCCATTAGACGTATGATTAATATTTAATATAAATCAATAACACTCATACGCCATGCATAACAAATATGATTTTTTTTTTCTTCATTCTTCATTCTTATATTTTCATATTTTTGTTTTTATTAAATAAACAATCTAAAAATAACACTCAGGTGTTGAGCCTTTAACCATATGCAAATATTGACTTAACCATTTAACCTGATATTGGTTCAACACAAAATTCGAATCAAATACAAACACATAAAATGGAACCAAGGAATATAAATAAAAAAATATTCCTATACAGTCAACGCAAGAACTAAAGCATATAAAATTTAAATAAATTTTTATCATTTCTCGTGCAACAAATTTGGGGTCATCGATTGTATCCTGAATGATACCATCGGGAAATGAAAATATACTATCAGACAATAAAATCCCCCACACAGTTTTGAAAACTTAGCTCTAACCTATGCCAATTTAGTAGTTGGACAATTTTAAAACGCTTTTAATTACAAAACTAAATATATTTTTTTTTGAAAAAGTATTTTTATTTATAACACAGTATAAACTATAAATTATAAACTCACTTTTGGTAGATCGATCTCGATCTTCTATTTGGCGTATTTTATGCTTGATGACTCCAATCATGCTTTGGAGGACATTCATGCCAAGGATTTTACACTGCTTTATATTTTTTTTTCTTCAATTCTTTAGTTAATTTGGCTTCACAACTATTTTCATACACTTTCTGTTATAAAAGTCCCCAGAAGTCCTCAATTTTTTTTAAAAAGAGAAGCAACACTCAGGAAATTCTTCCTATTTATTAAGGTGTTGCTTTCTTTGCAAAAGTTGTTAGCGGAGAGATGAAGGCTTGGGAATGATGAAAAGCTTCAAATATGGCAACACTTTAACTGCTCGAAATGTTAAGTCTTAGAACAGTTGTTGCTCGCCACGTGATGGAGAGTTGGCGAACTTATTGAAGCTTTTTGTTTTATGGCCCTGGTTCATTATTTTTACTTCGGTAAAGTGCTATCTGAACACCGAAGGTGGGCGCTTCGATACATATGAGGGATAGAAAACTCATGCATATTATTTTTCTAAATTGATGTTGTCGTTAACGGGAATCGAACCTTGGACCATCTGTGTAACAATCCAACGCGCTAACCATTACACCACAACGCCATAATTGCTGTTTCAATTAAATTATTGTTGTATCAATAATATTCCACCAATAATATGGTTGCTTTTATCATGTTCTAGTAAACATTTATTTTTCTTTTCAGTTATCATATTATTGTATTGTCTTCAATCATAACATAGCATTTATTATCATATTCCTCTCAATAACTACAGCCATATTATAGTTGCGTCAACTATAATATGATCAGTCGGTTTTTTTTATGAGGGTATACCCTCGTTTAGTTTCATTCTTGTTTGAGATTTTGTGAAAAGAAGTTGTAAGAAACAGTCAGCCACAACAAATTAAATAATATTAAACAAAAAGACTTTAAAAATAGACAAACATGTATTGATGTTAATTGCAATGCTGATTGTTTTACGGAAGAAGAAAATAAGTTTGTAGTCTCTACCCTGGAAGTATAGGCAACATTTTAATTGTCGCGCACCCCTCAAATAAAGTTATTTTATTATATAGACATAAAGTGTTACAAATTAAGTATAATTTGATAAAAAAAAAACAGTGCTTTATTTTTTAATTGTTTGTAATTACCCAAAAAAATATTGTTAAATAAAAAATATTAAAGAAAAATTTTAACAAAATGCACGTGCTTTTAAGTCTGTAGTACGAAATAATCATAATATGTTTGCAATAATCAAAATATGTTTGCAATAATCATAATATGGTAATAAATGATGACGAAAGTCTTGATCGTACTATGATAACTAGGAATATGCTACGGTTATAATGCAATTGTTATGATTGCTGCAAACATTGTTTGATCATTATAAATGTATTGTGAAATTGTATTCTTAACAACATTTGTATACGTGCTTTATTCTATAATATAATATATATAGCTTATATAGCTGACACAATATTTCACAAAGCTTATTCTTAAGCGCAAAGACAATTTGCTAACTAAAATATTTCAAAGTGTGAATTATTAAATAAATATATTATTTAAAAATTATCTTTTCAATATAGCTTCAACAGAATGCTGGGTGAATACTGTAGGGCTCATATTATGATAATTCATACAAATTTCCAGAACCATAATATGACAATATTGGGATATATTTGGATCCACAATATGGTAATCTAATTATCATATTATGATACAGACGCAGATAAGAGTATGGTTGCCACAACCAAAGTAACATGGTTGTCGCAATCATAAATCCAAAAATGTATGATGCTCTTCGAATATGGTCCCCTCAACCATGTTTTTTTCTTTTCTATTACAAAATTTTTTTGAATAAACTTAACAATATCAGAAAAATTTACTTAAAATTGCTAAATATTAATATAATAAGGACAGCAAAGAAAAAAACAGTAAACTTTACAAAATTTTAGTTATGTTAATTGAAAATAGCAATTTACTCTGCTAAAATTAGCAACAACTTTTACTTAATATTTGTAGACTTAAAACAGCAAACAAAAAACTACTTTATCAATAAAATTTCTGCTACATTTAACTAAAATTTAGTAGAATGCAAATAACGGTATATTTTGCTAAAAGCAACAAAAATTTTGATAAAAAATTGTGTATTGCTGATTTATGAAAAAAAGCTTAAAAATTTCACTTTTTTATGATTTTTTTTTGTCTATTAATATCTAGCAAATTTTTTGCTGAATTAAGCAGTTTAATTTGTTACTTTCAATTAACTTAAATTAAGTTCACATATAACTAAATATTTATAGATTCAACAGATTTATTTTTGGTATTCTTATCTAACTATTAAATAATGGATTTTCAGTTGTATTCTTTGGTTCTTTGGCACACTGTATTTATGAATGAATGATGTAGTTTGACAAATATTGAAATATATCAACATGTTTTTTGCTAAACAAAAAGGAAAAAAAACGTTTTGTAACAAAATTTATGATACATTTTTTATATTGTTTTGCAAAAAAAAGAAAATAATACAAATTTTTAGGTTTTTTAATATATATATTTTTTTTTATTAATTTTTTGTGTTTGTTTAACATCCACGTACACACATGTGTTTTAACATAAAAATATTAATACAGTGCAAACTGTAAACAAGTTTGTATTATATTAGGTGGCGAACTTAATTTATGAACTTTCTTATAACAGAGTTATGCTTAATAAAGGGTGGACAAGAAAATATTTGCCATTTTTAAATCTTAATATTACGAGGGTGGATCAATAAGTCCGAGAATTTTTGAATGAAACACAGTTTTTTTTTCCAAAAAAAAAATATTTTTCAACAAAATCTCCTTTTAGCTCAATACACTTAGTCCAACGTTCCTCCAATTTTTGTATCCCTTCCAAAAAATAGGATTTTTCGAGGTCCATAAAATAGGCATTTCTTGGCCATATGGGGTCGTTTTTTTTAAATCCTTGTTAAATCGGTCCAATAAGTTGGCATACTATTCGCCGTTTATTGTTTTTTCCCCTTTGAAGGTAATCGATGTGGATTATCCCGCTGCATCCCAAAAAACTGTTGCCATCACCTTATGTCCACGATTACGTTTATGGTCAGTTGAGGACAAACGCGGCATCCATCTTACAGACAGCATTCTTAAACCCAACTGATCATTTAAAATCGAAACCACACTGCCATATGAAATGTTAATGGCATCTACAATCTTCGATCGGCCAACACCATATCGTGGATATTTTCGAAATTTTCGGGTGTATTGACCTCAATTGTACTTGTGTGACCAAAACGAAAGTCAGTAAACCATTTTTTTACCATTGAAATCGATTGTGCAGAGTCCCCATAGTATTTATCAAGCTTTTTTTCGCAAAAAATAATGTTTAATGAGCACTTGAAGTTCACTTTTTTCCATTTTTAAAAAAATCCACGAGGTTGTATATTTTGAACTGCTGTTAAACGCAAAGTAATGACGGAACTTGCTCAAAATTTGACAGTAGTCTATTAACAGGTGGTACTTGATGGGAGCAGTGTTGCATTTCATAGAACTACGAGGGAAGTCCGAAAAGTCACGGACTTATTGATTCTGTTGGACTTTTACACAGAAGGTGCCGGGTTCGATCCCCGGTGCCGGCAACATCAAATTAATATGTATGAGTTTTTTCTATCCCTCATACGTATCGCAATGTCCACCTTCGGTGTTCCCATAGCAATTAACCCCACCGAAGTAAAATAATGAATCTGGGCTATGAACCAAAAAGCTTCAATAAGTTCGCCAACTCTCCATCAGGTGGCGAGCAACATTTGTTCTAAGACTTATCATCTCGCGCAATTACAGTGTTGCCATGTCTGAAGCCCTTCATCTTTCCCCACCTTTCATCTCTATACTATCCCTTTCCAAAGAAAGCAACACACTAAATATAGGAAGTATTTCCTGAGTGTTGCCTCTCTTTAAAAAAAAAAAAAAAAAAAAAAAAAACGATGGAAACAAATCTGATATCAACAACACTCTAAAGTTTTTTCCAATACGGTTTTTTTTTAAGATTCGTTGAGAACTGTGGCTAATTTTCTCAATTTTTCGGTCAGTTTAATTTAAAAAATAGCATTTTTTTAACATTTTTAGATAATTCGGACGCTTCGCGAATAATTAATCTCATTTGTTATACACATTTTGCATGGCACTTTGGAGAATATTTACATTGTAGTACATGACCCCATACCATTATTCTAATTTCGTACATAAACGTAACGATTTTTTACTAGATTATGAAGTAGTGCAAGCAGTTATTAATTAAAGAAAACAAGCAATTATTATAAACTTTTAAAAGAAAATATATTCCGTCGAAAATATTTGTTGAGCCTTATTTCACGCTTGGAATCGACCACTTATTTAATTTCGTTGCCAAACACAGATTTCGTCCGCCATTAATACAATTGCTTGTATATAAATATTTTCTACACAATAGTTACAAAGTAAGCAATCTAAAAATAACTTTAGGAATTAGTTGAATTTTTTCTTATACGTTGGTTTATTGTCTATTCAAAGGACACTTCAAAATTATAGCTAATTGAAACACACAATTTTCATTTGCACTTCCTAAGACTTTTACCAACTCCATGGAATTGAGACTAATATTTTTTAATATACATCATATACAACATTTTTGACTAAAACTGGATTTAAAACGTTAAATTTTGGCATAAAAAAGTTCCCTTACAACCAGTCAACTTACGTCGCAGCAAACTACTTCTGCATTTAATTCTAATTTTTTATAAAACTACCATGTACTCCTTTTTTTATTTCATCGATTAACCTTCAGACATTCATATATCTCTTCAAAATAACCTGCTTCAAAAAAAAAAAAAAAATCCGCATCCAATATCTCCATTTTTATGTTTTTACTGCCAAAAAATTAATATCTTTAGGCCTAAAAGCTTTTCACTGTAATCAATACTACAAGTCAGAGAATCTAACAAAATTTAAATTTGATCTTTGGCGATTATAGCTTTTGCACAATCCGATTTTGAAACTGATTAATATTTTTTTTCCAACCTTAGTTCATTTCGTTCATTTAATGAACTATTTCGTTCTTTTAGTTAAAATGTTCATTCTAAATTTTTGTTTTTTCAGTTATTTATATTGTTATATTGGTCAAAGCTTTTTCAAACAAATCTGCATAATATAAAAGAAAATTACAAATGAACCATTAAAATTAACTAGTTCAAATTTAACCATTCATTTGTGATTTTCGCTCGTACTGTCCAGATTTATTAAACAAACCATTGACCATAACGTTATGAATAATTGAAAAAAATGTTCGAACAAACTCATGAACTAAACGAACAATAAAATAAAATGAACGAAATAGACTGTGAACTATAAAGCACAACTCTACCAACTAATACACTTCAATTTTTAAAATTCTGGTTTCGAGGACTAAATATTGTCAGGATGGTTTTTGTAACAGCTAGTTATTAAATATTGCTACCGCAAATTTTTTTATACACCTAATAGTTTTAAAAGAAAACACAAGCAACATCAACCATTAACAAACTTTATTTACCACCCACAAATTGTTGTTTACTGGCATTTGCATTAATGTTTGTGTATGTGTGTGTGTCTGTATAAGTAAATGTCTGTGTAAAAGTTAAAATGAATACATCTTTATTTTGTTTTACTTTTTACACGCATGTTTACTTTTTATGTTAAAGACAACGACAACACATGCATAAACATAATAAATGTTGCTGATGTAACAAAATGTAGCAGATGTAAAAAAAAGAAATAATTTTGAGCTTTTTTTACAGTTTTCTTTTAAAAAAGTACCAACAACAATAAAAATGTAGAAATGTATGTGTGTGCGATGTGTAATGTTAAACTTAATTTTAGTTCTGGTAAACATGTGTATGTACAGAAAAAAACTAGAATCAAGTTTCAATTAAGTTATTTGTTAATTCAATTAAAAATTTAATTGAATTTGGTCCTATTAAGAAAATTGTAGTATCAATTAAAATAATTTGTAACTTTTTAATTCAGTTGGTTTCAATTAAGATTTTAATCTTAGCTACTCAAAATTTAATTAAATATTGTTTTTGATTTCAAACAAATTTTAGTAAATAATATTAAAACTTTAATTAAAACGCAAGAAATTGACAACAATTTGGAAAATAACGGCTCAATTGAAAAAAAAAACACTGAAATTACAAAAATTTCATAATTTAAAAAGTACAATTTAAAAAAAACTGCCAAAATTAAAAAAAAAATCCCCAAAATTAAAAAACAAAATTCAGGGAAAAATGTAAAATTTAAAAAAAATATCCAAAATTAAAAAATCTCTTAATATATGAAATATTGCCAAATTTTTAAAAATCGTCATAAAAAAACTCTAAAATTAAAATATTACCAAAATATATTACCAAAATAAAATTTAAAACGTTCTTATCTCGAAAACATTTATGGCATTTTTTTTTAATTTAGGCGATTTTTCCAATTTTTAAGTTTTTTTTTTTTAAATTTTGGTGATTTTTTTTTATTTATTTTGTCATTTTTAAAATATTTATATTTTTTATTATCTTGTCGATTTTATTTTAATTTTGGTGATTTTTTAAACTATAGTGATTATTTTACATTTTGGTGATATTTTCAACTTATGTTGATTTTTGTGTATCAATTTCATCGTCGTTGTGAGCACTAAAATCATTTCATTGAAACATTTAATATACATTATTATGCTTTTAATTGGAAATGAGTTTAAAATACCCTCCATATACTGTGTTGTTATAATTTGTCATTCCGTTTGTAACTCATCGAACTATAGGTCCAAGACCCCATTAAGTATATATATTCTTGATCGTTATTAAATTTTAAGACGATTTAGCGATAGCCGTCTGTCTTTCTGTTCGTCTGTTGAAATGACGATCACGGTGGTAAAACGCAATACGGACTGTTCATTTTTGCCTGGATTGATGTACATTTTCTCGAAAAGTTTGGTATGGAAAATGAGCAAAATCGATCCAGCGGCTCAAACGTTATGAATGAAATGTGAAGGTAAATCTATATTTCCCATACAAATTGTTTTCATGATAGCGTCTTGTGTATATATATGCCATATTTATTCACCAGACGCTTAGAGGTGAATAATAATTTAAATTTACCTCAAATTGTTATTTTACCACAAAATTATTTTTTCACAACAAACATTGTTTTTACCACATAAATCGTTTTGCACCTCAAATTTTTTTTCAAAACACAATTTCTTTTTTACATCCAAAAAGTTTTTCACCTCTCAAAATTTTGTTTTCACCTCTAACATTATTATGGCTTTTGTTAAACATCTATCTATATTTCATAAAAATTGTATTTCTGCTCACTAGCTTTCCATGTGCGTAAACTGTAACAAATTGGCTTGTGTTTTTTTTCGTTATAGTTTTACCGATACGATGACATACAACTTCTACATTTGAGATAGAAAAAGTATGTGGTCAGTTTAACATTTTTTATTGATCGTCCATTTTGTGGAAAAACAAAAATTGTTTTTTTTTTTTTCAAATAACAATTCCTTTTTTACAGCCAAAAAGTTTTTTCACCTCAAAATTGTTCTGTTCACCTCTAACATTATTTTTCTTAAATATTTTTTTGTGTTGTTTCATTTTTAAGGGTTTATTGTGGAGGGTATAAAGAAAAAATTGGTAAAACCAAATTTAATACATGTACTTGGTTCATATATTTTGCTTACTTTTTCGGAATTTTGTAGCAAAATTGTGAAAGTTTTTTAAATAATATTAATCTACCAAAATTATCTTTCATTTGAGTGTAATCAAGTCGGTGTTTGTTTCAGTATATCTTACCGGTATTGCAAGGAATTGAATGTTTAGTTTTATGTCTAAAAATTTCATATTTGTAAATTTCATAGTTTTATGTCTATAAATTTCATATTATCAGGATGCGTACACTTAACATTTTACTGAACTCATTTTTGTATTAAAATTGTAAATTCTTTAAATAACTTGAATGTAAAAACCATGATATTTCAACTACAAATGATAAAACAATTTGTTTGCTGAATTTTATTTTAGCTTACCTAAATCTATTAAAAAATATGTATTCCAAAGAAAGACACGTTCTGCAAAAAGTGTGGCGTTGTGGTGTAATCGTTAGCGCGTTGGACTGTTACACAGATGGTCCCGGGTTCGATTCCCGGTGACGACAACATCAATTTAGAAAAATAATATGTATGAGTTTTCTATAACTTATATGTATCGCTGCGCCCACCTTCGGTGTTCCATAGCACTTAACCCCACCGAAGTAAAATAATGAATCATGGCTATGAAACAAAAATGCTTCAATAAATTCGCCAACTCTACATCAGGTGGCGAGCAACAACTGTTCTAAGACTTATTATCTCGCACAATTACAGTGTTGCCATGTTTGAAGCCCTTCATCTTTCACCACCTTTCATATCTCCACTATCCCCTTTCTAAAGAAAGCAACACATTAATTGATAGGATGAATTTCCCGAGTGTTGCTTCTCTTTAAAAAAAAAAAAAAAGTTGGAAATTCTTCAGTAGTAAGATCAGTAACAAACTTTTATATAAAGAATTTTTTTTTTGGTATTTGAAGCATAATTAAAATTGTAAGTTCGTTTATAAATATTTCAGGACATTTTCAATGGATTTGCAATTTGAATACAAATATTTGTTCATTGAATGCCTAGTTTATGCGCAATGATACAATGATCTTTTAACATGCATAAATGTATAACGATAAAACTAAAAAAGTACAATTTTTAACTTCCTTGCAATAACAGAGCGTTATTCCAATACAAACGCCGACATGATTATACTCAAATTAAAGATAATTTTGTGTACTAGAGTTGTGTAGTTCATGAACGACCTATTTCAATTGAACTAGTCTTTTCTTTGACCTAGTGAGCTGGATCACAATCATCAGCTCTTTTAGGTCTTTCGCTCTTTTCGTTCTTTTGTCTTTTGAGTAATATTTCTTTTCTTTATGTTGCTTTTGAGTTTTTTTTTAATGTTGCCAGGTCAATTTTTTTTAAATAATTTAACATTTTTATAATTACGTACCATTTTATGATTTAACAATCATTTTAAATATATTTTAAAGTGTTGAATTATTCTCCGATAGTAAATTTAATAGGAAGTACACATTTTGTTTCGCATCAGCTGATTCAATTCACTTCAAATAGTTCGTGTCGCACATCTCAATTTAGGATAAAGAGCTGTTGAACTATAAGAGCGAACTAGTTCATTGAAAGGAGTAGAACTGTAAAGAGCGATCTTTAGAAAGACCTAAAATGCCCACACACAGAGAAATAAAGTGCCAACCGAATTAAAAAGTGTATATTTATGTTAACAACTTATAAATTCAGTTAGTACAACGATATTAACATTCGATTCCTGAATAATTGAGTGTTGCAACTAAAATTCAGTTAAATTAAGAGAATTTTGTTGTGAAAACAAATGTTCAGTTTTGCCAACCGACTGAAATGTGTATTAACCGAATTTGAGTCTCAGTACCCGAATTTCAGTTGGCAAATAGCTAAATTTTTCTGTGTGCATGCCTATTGTGTACACAGAAAAAATAATCAACCTAAAGTATCTGATTAAAGTTTTGATATGAATTAAATTGTTTCTAAACAAATATTAATTGAATCAATTAATATTTTAATTGACTTTTAAGTATATAATACATATTTTTTTTTAGTTATAATTCTAAAATTATTTTTTAACAAACTGTATGGTTAAATAGAAAAGTTTCAAAACAAACAAGCACACGCAAACACACATGCATACACAGTATTACCAAAAACACATATACAAACGTTTCGTTCTCATATACTTATTTTTTGTGAGTATCATAATTTTATTTGTAGATATTTCTTCAAAACGGCGTCGCTTTTGACTCTACTTGATGCTCACGAGTAGCGTGAGCTGCCACTTAAACCAACTTAAACCAGATATTTGTTTATAACTTTTTTTCTTTTTTTTCAATTAAAGTTTTAATTGATATTATCATTTCGGTAATAGGTAACAAGTCAGTTAAAATATTAATTGATTCAATAAATATATTAATTGAAATAATAAATAATTTAATCTGTGCAGATTTATATTCTTTAAAAAAATCATGATTTTGCTATAAAATTTCGAAAAATTAAGGGGTGAATGGTGTATCCTGTAGAAAAAAATTTAGCCATTTGCTAACTGAAATTTGGTTCCTACTACTCTCAAATTCGGTTATTACGAATTTCAGTGGGTTGGTACAACTGAACATTAATTTTCACAACAAAGTTCGGTGAATTCAACTGAATTTTGTCGCAACACCCAAAATATAATGAATTCTAATGTAAATATCGTTGTACTAACTAAATTTTTAAGTTTGTTACCATTAAAATACACATTTCCATTCGGTTGTCACTTTATTTCTTTGTGTGTAGGGAGTGAATGATGTAAATATGATAACAGCGATATTTAAAAAACTGCAAATTAAAAAATAGTGTTTGTCGGATTTAGAATCAGCGTAAATAGGTTTTTTGAAAAAAGATCTGTTTGAAAGTGAAGTTTTTTTTTCTAGTAGTGTAGTTAGCAAAAAATTTAAGCTAAATTTTACTTAAATTTTTCCAAAAAAAATCCTGTTTAAACTAAATGGATATAATAAAATTTTTAAAATTTTTATTTATATATTTAATTTCTATCAATATATAAAATTGCGTTTTATACACGCTGAAAAAAGCGCCCTGGTATAAATATATAGGTTGGTCATATACTTTTGTTTTGAAACATTTCCATTTTCCATGTTTCTAATATAACAGGTTTGCTTTCAAATATATTTATGTTTGCCTGTAAACATATATATGTTTGGAAA
>CM037852.1:6238597-6310697 GCA_021234595.1 Delia radicum
AAAATTAAAATTTTGAAGAGACTGAATCGATCAATAACTATATAAATGGATAAACAACCGATAAAATAGAAAAATATCGGTGAAATCGATAAATATATGCAACTATCGATTAATGCCCGTAATTTCAAGCAATAGATACCTACCGGTGCTTAGATATCTACCCGTATACACGAACAAAATCGGGTAGGTATCTAAGCACTGGTAGGTAAATATTGCTTGAAATTACGGGCATAAGCCTCATTTTCACAATGTCTCGTTAGTAAATAACTTGGACTTTAAATGACACATTTGTTGTTGTTTCCTATATAAATTTTCAATTTAATTGTTTGGCTTAAGTCTACTAACAATTAGGGAACAAATTTAATTTTTTTTTGCTGTGCTTGTGTTGAAATATTAATTTAAATGCGAAAATGTTTATTCACGCAGAGACAAAATATGGTTGCAATATGATTGCGGCCACAAAACTATGTTTCCTATAGCTATAAATGGTTGTTTCAATTAAAATTATTGTTGTATCAATCATATTGCACCAATAATATGGTTGCTTTAATCATATTCTAGTAAAAATGTCGCTTTTTTTCAGTTATCATATTATTATATTGTCTACAATCATATTATTTATTATCATGGTATTTATTATCATATTCCTCTATCTAACTGCAGTCGTATTAGAGTTGGGCCGACTAAGATGATCAGACGATTTTTTTGTGAGCGTCTTCACTCTTTTAGTCTCATTCTTGTTTGAGATTTTGTGAAAAGAAGTGAGAAACAGTCAGCCCCAACAAATTAAATAATATTAAAGAAAAAGACATTTAAAATGGACAAACAACGTAGGGGTGGTAATTGTAATGGTGATTTGTTTTGTGGGAGAAGGAACAAATTGTAGTCTCAACTTGGTCTGCCCCGGAAGTCCAGGAAAAAGTTTAATTGTCGCGCTCCCCTTAAATAAAGTTATTGTTTATTATAGAAAAGTGAAAAAAGTGGTTTATTTTTTAATTGTTTGTAATTACGCAAAACAAATATTGTTGAAGAAAAAAAATGTGAAATAAAAATTTAAACAAAATGTAAGTGCTTTTAAGTATGTAGTAAAAAATAATCATAATATTTTTGCAATAATCATAACATTTTAATAAATGATGACGAAATTCGTGTCCATGATCATATTATGATAACTAGGACTATAATATGGTTAAAATGCAATTATTACGATTGCTGCAAAACATGGTTTGATCATTATAAATGTGTTGTGAAATTGTATTCTTAACAATATTTGTATGCGTGCATTATTCTGTAATCACATGTATAGCTTGTATAACTGACACAATATTTCACAAAGCTTATTCATCAGAGCAAAGACAATTTGATTACTTGCAATTATTTTAAACCTAAGTTTATTTAAATATGTGAATTATTAAATAAATAACTATTAAAAAACACGCATATCCGGCTTCAACAGAATGCTGGGAAAATACTGTAGGGGTCATATTATGAAAATTCATACAAATTATAGAACCATAATATGATATATTTGCGATATATTTGGAACCATAATATGACAATCTAAGTATCATAATATCCTACAGAAGCAGATAAGAGTGCGGTTGTCACAACCATAGGTACATGGTTGCCGCAATCATAAATCCAAAAATGTATGATACTCTTCGAATATGGTTCCCTCAACCATGTTTTTTCGTTGCGTGTTTTAACTAGAATTCATAACAAATTTAAATATGTTCGAAAAAACACGTTAATTTAACCCTGCATTACTATCCTTATTCAACTTACGCCATTACTATCGTTGGGTTTAATCCACCCCTACTTATTAGTACTGTCATTCATATCTGTTAAATTCAATTATGCAAATAATATTTTTTTTTTTCAATAATGAACTCCAAAATACAGAAAAAAATTTAATTTTATAAGTTTGGCAATTCATTTATTTTAAATAATATTTTGTTAATGTACATCTCTCTTGAAAAAAACAAAAAGTCAGCTTTATGGGTGGATTCCACCCAGACGATAGTACTGCAGGGTTAAATATGATATAATAATTGATTTAACTATTATTTTATTTCTCACGGTGCAAATTTTAAACAATTTACGGTTGTTACTTTTATTTATTAAGGGAGCAGTGCAGAAGTTAAATATCGTTTAAGGCAATGAACTTTCTACAAGGCAGACACTATTAATTTTCATTGTTTAACGTTTGTAACAATATAAATCAAATATTTAAACCGCCAAACCAGCAGATATACCAACAAAAAATCATTCACGAAATATTTTTTTTTACCACATAGTGTATTTTTTTCAGGCTCTATAGCATATAAAAATCTTATGTTTCCTATTAAAACAACTCTTTTTTTAGTGGAAACAATTCGGTACAACATATAAATCAAGTTTTTTTTAATGGCTACGAGAATATATGGAATATAGCCAATAGTATAAAAAATAAACAGTTTTAAATTGTGTATTTTTTGTTGTTGTATGGCAGATATTTTTGAGATTTTCTACATGATTTATGACAAAAAGAAATAAAAGGTTATCCTGTTTAACTATTAAACAACAATTTTAAAATAAAACAATAGAAAGTAGCAAAAAAAGGGTTTAGTTTTTAAAAATTTTAAACGTATGCTAAAAATACTAATATGACATAGTATAAGGTTATATATAACAAGTTAAGCTCTTAGAAACTCTAACAAAGAGATTATCAAATAAACATACACGTTTTCTAGCCATAATATTACATCTACGTAGCATAACTAATCTTATATGACATAGACATGCACAAACATGTTTGTATATTTATTTTGAATTTCTTTAACGCCTTAACAATTTGCTTTAAGGAAACACGAACTTGCTTAACCTACTAGAATACTACACACAGAGAAAAAAGTAGCTATTTGCCAACTGAAATTCGGGGTATTACGAATTTCAGTTCGTTGTTACAACTAATTAAACATTTAGTTATTACCATTAATATACACTTTTAAATTCGGTTGGCATTTTATTTCTCTGTGTGTAACACTCATTAATTGTAAAAACAAATTTAGATGATATTTTTCGAAATGTTGTATGTGTATGTGTGCATTAGAAAAATGTCCTTAGCCTTAAGCTTAAGGGAAATTCACTTAGCCTGGAATATAAGGACAACCAAAATATTAAGTTACATGCAATGTCTGCCACAATAACAAGTAACTTTTTGAAAATCTCTAAATATCCTTAAGCATTTATTATATACACACGCGTTTGTGAAAAAATATAAATTATTTAGTAAAATATCCTTAAAATAAAATATAAATCGTTTTTAATAAAAGAATCAACACATGTCCCTTACACAAAGAACAAAAATCTTAGTTAAATCTATTTTTATAAACTTAGGGACTTCTCCTGTAAATATTTGTAGTTGTTTGAGTTGTAATACAGTATCTTTATTTTTAAGTGAAAATAACAGTAATTTGTAGAAGAAATTTCAGAAACAAAACAAACCACATCATATTACTGTATTATGAGTTTACATTCATTATACAGTAGTTTTTTTTTAATTTAAAAAAATAAAACAAATAAAAGTTTGTTTATTTTTTACTGCATATGTGGTTCATTTTTACTACAATTGTGGTTAGTTTTTTAACAGTAAAAAAAAAAACAAATAACAATGTTAGCTGAATTTGCTGAAATGTAAGTCGTCATTTCTTAAAGTGTAATTTCATTTGTTTCTAACTACATATGTAGTAGTCTTTACCTACAGTCTTCTAAGTGTATCATTTTTAAATTCTAAGTGTATCATTTTTAAATCCAAATTTTATTTTTATGAATAAAAACGATTTTTAAATGTGATTCTCAGGGGCCGAAAATAACACTTATTGTTAGATTTTTAAACAAATAAAGCATATAAGAAGTTAATGTCGGAAAACTGATTGAAATATATCAAATAGATGTTTATTGGAAAACCTTTAAAAAAATTATTTGTTTTTAAAAATTTTTATTTTTTCAAGTGAAAATAAAAGTAATTTTTGACTTTAATTTTTTTGAGCAAAAGTAAAAGCTATGTTCAAATTTTTATTTTTTGAACAAAAGTTATTTTTTGGCCTTTATTTTTATAAAAGTAATTTTTTTTTAATTTTACTTTTTTAAAAAAAGTGCCTCGCTCAAATAAGGCAACAAAATTCAGTGTTAGAATATACTTACAAGAAGAGTACTCCAACCAAAACTCTCGACTCTTTTGCCATTTCGGGATTTAAGTGGATATTTTTTCGTTTTTAAGCTTTTTTTTTTGGACCAAATCAACTATATAGCTCTCCATATATAGTACCAAAAAGTTATTAATTTTTAAACACAAAAAATTTAAAAAAGCAAAAAGTACCCAAAAAAACAGTTACCACAATTACATATGGTTCCTGTGGCTCAAATTTCCTAAAAAGCAACAAACGCTCAAAATACTTATTTCTGACCCATTAAAACCTCGAGATGGCCGAAAAGTCAAGACATTTCAATCTTATAATTTTTCCTAATCATAAAATTCGGAGTGTTTAGGTTGGAGTAATTTCCTTGTAATTAAATCTGAAAAAAAAACATTTCTTAAAATACATTTCTTATTTGGCTTAACAACTTTTACAACAACTTTTATTTAAATTAAATTAAAAGCTTGATTTCAAAGCTGATTTTATTCAATCTAACTCATTAAGGACACGTCATAGTTTCCCTGGACATTTTTCAATCAAACTCTACAGATGCTATATTAGATAAGTTTTGTAATTAACAGACTTGGGCGACGTCAATTTCATTTCAAACCCGTTCTCTTGTGAAATTTTTCTATATCATTAATAATTTCAGACCTGCGCTCACACTTGTGGGCAATATCTGTGTATTTAATTACAGGCCAGTTACTTTTTGATGTTCAATTACATGTAATTGGGTGTAATTGAGTAATTGCCCTGTAATTGAATACCCAGATGTTGTTACTAATCCCCATGTTTGGTATTAAAGATCTTACAAATTTTCCAAGGAAGCTCACAAGTGTGAGTGTAGGTCGGATATTATTAATGATTAAGAAAAATTATATAAGTGAACGATTTTGAAATGTAATTGACGTCGCCCAAGTCTGGTAATTAATATCTTTTAAGCTTAAAGGCCTCTAGTGGAAATAGCAGTGACTGAAACTTTAATATCCCTATGGGCAATGAGGAGTCAATTGTCCTAAAAGTGATTGGGTAAAGAAAGGCTTATCAAAGGCATTTAATACTGAAGTGGGTTAAGCAGTGTCAATTGTCCTAAACTTACCAATCCTGTGACTGGTAATGGGAGCACATACCACTTAACCAGAATGATTATTAACAAGAAAAAGCCAGTTGGCCAGAATTTTACCCATTGGAAGCTGTTTAGTTTTCGTTTATTTTATACGAAATTTCCCTTTTGCGATAGTCTAGTGGTATGCCCATCTTTGGTTAGTCCTGTGGCATGCCACTATGTGGTTTAAAGCAGGACAAATGGCCCATTCCTATGGACAAGCCAATGTTAAAGTTGCCAGTTGTTTACATAGGGTAGGGTTTAGCAGAGAACCGGTCTCTGGCACGAAGGGACCGATCCTGTGGCACACGCAGAACCGGTCCCATTCCCTATAGGGATAATATTTATCCTAGACGATAGAAGATATTTTTAAAATTTTAATTTGTATAATGATATGGACAAATCTTGATTTAAAAATATATGCAATTTAAAATTTTTTAAATTAAAGCGGTTTTAATATTTTTTTTTAATGTCGTGGTTTTTGATAATATTTTTTAAAATGGTCACCTTGGCATTGTAATTTTTATAAGGGCTGTAATATTTCAATAATAACTAGCCATTACGTTGTGAGTAAAAATGGAATTTGAAATATTGGAATATTTTCGACTTTGTGTATTTAAAAAATGCATGGACCAATAAGTAAGATTTTCAAAAATTATATATAATAGCGTAACTAATTTTTAGCAGAGAAATAAATTATCGTATTTTCTTATCAACATAAAAAATTTATAAAAATTTATATTTTGAATATTTCTTTAAAAAGATTCCATCGAAAAAGGGCAAAACTTGATATTTTATAATTATTTGGCAACACTGGATAACAATTTCATACTATTTTTCATTTACAACTGAAGTCAAGGCGTAAATAATTTCAGTGTTTTCAAACAACTTAATTATTTGTATCCAGTTAAAAGATATAGCAGTTTAAGCTACTGGGCTGAAAACGGAACGAATGTTCCAGAATGAGTTAACGTTTTTACACCTTAACAATTGAAAGATCATTTTTTTAATAAAATTTTATTTAACATTTTACAAATATATGTATTTTCGTTTAAAATTTTTCGTATTTTATAGAATTTCCTTTTACACTATAATTTTGGCCATTCAGTGTTTAACATCCTTATCCGTTTTAAATATTTACAATTGAACTATAACCGGTGTTCATTGTAAGACTAATATTAAAAAATGTTGTACACGCATAAGGGCGCTGTTTTTATCTGGAATAGTCATTAAAAAGAGTAACCATATAGTTGTATTTGTAAATGAAATTCTCTTTAACAATAAATTTCTCTTTAAATTTTGGCAAATTTTCAAACTCGTTTTATGAGTTGACCTAATGTGCTTTTTGTAGACACAAAATGAGTTTTGTTGACTGGGTTTTGGAAACAGTTGTTGTAACATGAAGCATACGAAATGTTACGGAATTTGCATTAGCAAATATATTCATTCGCTCTATTGAAAACAGCAAAAAGGTAAACCGAAAATACTATATATATGTTTTTTTTATATTTGCAGCACTTAAAGAACGAACAGAACAGTTAGTGGAAATTGTTTATAAATTAGACGTTGTTGAAATAAATTAATACATACACCCAGAAAAATATTTAGCCATTTGCCAGCTGTAATTCTGTTACTACGACTCGGTTGGAACAGCTGAATATTGGTTTTCACAACACATTTCGGTTAAGTCGACTGAATTTTGATGCAACACCCAAAATATTCAGAAATCTAATTTAAATATGGTTGTACAAACTGAGTTTATTAGCTGTTACCTCCTAAATACACTTTTCAATTCGGTTGGCATTTTATTTCTCTGTGTGTTGTTTACAAAAAAAAAATATAATAAAGTCTACTATACAACATAATGTGGCGTATACTTAATATTTAATTAACTCATTATGAACCAACTGTTCCATATTCCATAAATTAATATATAGTTACTAACAAAAAAATATAACAAAGTCTACTATACAACATAATGTGGCGTATACTTAATATTTAATTAACTCATTATAACATAGTGTCCACATTAGATATTAACCTTAATATAATATGTGCGAGAACGCCAACAGAATAACGGAATTAAATTATTTATGTTCATATTAATGTTTAGGGTGGAGAACACGCATTCATATTTATATCATGTCTTCTCATAATTTTCTGTCTCCCGTTGAGTAAAGACGTCAGTTTATTCATTCAATTTTCAACTTTGCGATTAAAAAATAACTTTAAATTGATTTATAACAGTTAAACAATTTTTAATACACTTATTCTTCTTGTATTTTTTTAGTTTTAGGCGTTTAACTTTTATTTATTTTTTGTTTACAATCTTTTATGTATGTATGTGTGTATTTTGACAGCTCATATTATAATATTGTTGTTTAGAGATTTATCATAACAACACTATTTTGATATCAGATATGATACTAACAGTAACAGTAATGTGTGGTCCCCACGTAATATAATTCTCTCTGAGATTGAATTTGAAGTTAGCTGACAGAAAAATATTAAAGTTAGCATCTAATGTGGACACTATGTAAACCAACTGTTCCATTTTCTTATTATTGCGCCCCGGTAGGCTAGTTGGTAGCGTGCTGTCTTATCTGTGCGGGGGTCGTGGGTTCGATTCCCACCAGAGGCACTGGTCTGTGTTCGCTACAACGCTCCAAAGACCATAGTAGCTAATACTCGGTAATAGGATATAATAATTTGGAATTATATGATAATTAAGTAGTTTAAAAACCCAAAAATAATTCAACATCTGGAATACCGTCCTTAATAGAAGAAATAGTAAAAATTGTTATCCAGAGTTGCCAAATAATTAATTGAAATATTTTATTATTGTAGAGTTGGCGGATTTATTGAAGCTTTTTGTTTCATAGCCCTGATTCATTATTTTACTTCGGTGGGGTTGTATGTTGGAATTTCTTGTAAATTCAATTGAAATACTTTTGTATTTAAACAAACTATTATTGTAAAAACGGTTTTTGGAATCATTGGACATTTTTTTTTTTAAAGAGAAAACAGAATTTAAAATTTTACTGCCAATATTTAACTATTAACAAAAGTACGTATAATTCTATAGTTTGTTTTTTAAACTACCTATGGAAAAAGTTGAAAAATATATTTCGATGTATTTTAATTGATTTTTCATTTGAAAACAAACTTTACGTTTAAGTTTATAAATAAACCTGAATCGGTAACAGAAAATATATTATACAAAACTGGTATAAAACTACGTATTTTAATCTGTTCTATTTAGAATTCTTTATTTTCTTTTTTGAACATCAGCCTTACCAAGAGAAATTTACATTGATCAATTTTGATTAATTTTAACAATTTCTAAAGTAAAAACCAAGAGCAAATCAGTAACTTTTCTTAATACAAGTGCCCAATTTAAAAGATTTTTAAAATGTCAGCATTACCAAGGAAAAAAATTATAGTAGATATATTAGTTTTATTATAATTTGGAGTTTTGTTTGGGTTTTTGTTAATTTCAGGCGATATGTTTAGTGGCAAAATAATTTTAATTATCAGCGTCAATAAGAGAAGTTTAAAAACTATTTTTTAAATGCCAGTCTTAAAGTGAAAAACATTTAAACTGATATTTTCATTTTATTTTAATTTTTACGAATTTTGTTAATTTTGAGCCAAATTATAAAGATTTTTTTTTTAAATATCAGCCTTTCCAAGAGAAATTCAAAATTGATTAGTTTGGTTTTTTTTTTTTTTTAATTTATAACGAGCTTTCAACCTCCGTATATTTACAAAAATAAAGGAAAACAAACATATTAGCTAGGTTGATATTAGTTTTTCGATCTAACTAAAGATCTCAGCAGAACCCGAAGTTTTAGAAAAACTAGAGTCTCTAGAATAGGCAGAGCTTTAACTTTTCCTAACAAGCATCATGACGTTACTAAGCTTGGAAGACCAAAAATGTTCCATTTATATAAAAAAAAAGTTTTTTCTCTGAAATCGAGATTATTTTAATGTTATTTTTAATTAACAACAAGCTTTCAACCTCCGTATATTTACAAAAATAAAGAAAATCAAACATATTAGCAAGGTTGATACTAGTTTTTCCATCTGGCTAAAGATATCATCAGAACCGGAAGTTTTAGAAAAGCTAGAGCGTCCAGAATAGGCAGAGAGCTTTAACAAAAAATATATTAATCGTCAATTTTACTCCATTGTCTTCTTAATAATCGAACACGTGTCTAGGGTCTTTTCCAAACAAGCATCATGACGTTACTAAACTTCGAAGAGCAAAAATGTTTTATTTATATGAAAAAAATTAGTTTTTAGTCTGGATCAAGTAATATGTTTTACAGTTTTATCAGATTTTTGTTTTTATATACATCGAGATTATTTTAATGTTATTTTTAATTTAGCTTTCTACCTCCGTATATTTACAAAAAGAAAGCAAAGCACACATATTAGCTATGTTGATACTAGTACAGAATAGACAGAGCTTTAACAATAGACGTTTTAATCATCAATTTTGATCCATTTAGCTGTAGCTTTATTCATATTTTGAAGAAGTTTCGTTAATTTTAGTAGTGATGATTTAAAGTGACAATATAATGAATTAAAGTTGATTTTTAAATCTTATTTAAATTTTGTAGGGTTTTTGTTAAATATCAGCCTTACCAAGTGCATAACCCTAATGCTTACATATTACAATCTAGTATTTGTGTTTACAAAACAAATATAAAACTACTTATTTTAATTTTTTTTATTTTGAATTGTTTATTTTCTTAGTTTTTTTCTGTTATTTCGAAAAACAAATTCCACAAAAAAATAAATTTTCATTGTTGTTTTAAGATCTGAAAAAAAACTCAAATTAAATAAGACAACAGTAATACATACAAATGTTTTTTAATGTATTACTAGTGTGTTGATATTGATATTTATTTTGAAAATAAAAACAACAAGAGCAAATGTAACGTGCCTTAGGATACAGATTCATGTATATAAAATGTAGTTGGCAACATTGAATGTGTGTGTTAAAAATGTAACATTATTTAATGTCATGAACTAGTTTTTGGTAAAGTATTTTTGCTTTATTTGTCTTGTTTGTACAAGTTTTGATTTTTGATTGTAAAGGCAGATTTTATTAAGATTTTCAAAAATATAAAAAAAAAATAATTATAATAATTATTTAACATTAAAAAATAAGTAAATAGTCATTCATTTGTCATTTGTTCTTCAAAATTTAAGTAAAGCAATAAAATCTATATTTTCTTGGTAAGGATGATATTTAAAAAAAATGTTTGTCAATTCTAAAATCTCCCGAAATTAACTAAAAATTATTCAGAATAGTGAATTTTTATTGTTGATCTATATAAATTGTATGTGAGTTGTTGGTTAGTTCGGTTAAAGATCAGGAATATTTTTCCATATTAACAGAAAAATTATAATTTTATTTGTGATAATTTACTTTAATTAACAGAAAAAAAAAAACAATTAGAAAAAAAGTTATTTGACACCTGCATGAATGGAGTTAACTTTCTAGCCCGCAACGGCCTTCATCAACATTCTTCGTGCCTTAAAGTGTTAAATTGTAAACATCATCTATTTAACTCAACTAGTTAGGTTAAAAATGTGCCGTAACTTAGTTTTTGAGTATGACGAAATTTACTGCGAACTTATTTTCTATAAAGCTATGTTTAGTTGTTAGAATTTAAATAAAACTAAAAAATCACATTTTTTGATAAGCTATGAAAATTTTATAAAATCGTGTACCTAATACGCCAAAAAAAAAATACTGAATTATCACTCTTCCGTAACTTTAAAAATACTCGAAATTACCGAAAACCCATACAATTTTTAATAAAACATCAATTTTAGTTTACTATTTGTAAGGCTGAGTTTATAAAATCTCTTATTTATTAAAAAAAAAAGAAGAACGCAGTATAATCATTAATTTTTTACTATAATAATTTCCAGAAATAAACAAAAACTCTAAAAATCAAAAATCAACTTTTGTTTTCTCTTTGACATTTGAAAGATCTTTTAAATCTTGTACGTGCATTTGTAAAAAGTCATACCCTTTTTACTCTAAAAATTGCCCGAAATTAACACAAACTCTTCAAAATTAAAATAACATAAAACCAACAAATCAACCTTAACTTTTTCTTGGTAAGGCTGACATTTTTAAAAATTTATAAAATCTTATACTTATATTAAAAAAATTTTCAATTTTCATCAAATTTTACTCATCCAATCTCGAAAACGAAAAAAAATCGCCAACATTCAAGAAACCTCTTTAAAATTAAAATAAAACAAAAATGTCTACTTTAATACTTTCTTAGTACGGCTTACATTTAAAAAATCTTTTTTACTCTACTCCATAGCAGCGTGAAGAGTCAATTCGAAATTTCGTCTAATTAAAAAAGATATTAAAAACTTTTCAATATTTCAAAATTTCAAGATAGCAATCGGTATTTGTATTTGTGTAAACGAAAACCTTCCGGTAAAAACTTGTACAAATTTGAAAGAATTTTTACAAATTTTTGTGTTAGAGAGCAAATTTATTAACATTTTGAGTAAGATGTTATGAATATCAATACAAAAACGTCACTGCTGCACAACATGGGGCAATACATTGTTTTGTTTAGTCCCATATATTAATTTAATTCTGCCAATCCAATTATGTTATTGCTCGTCTAATAACGTATGGCATTACATTCTGTATAATAAAATCAAATATGCCGTTTTACGAAAACTTACAGTAACATATAAAATATTATCTTACTATACATGATGCCATGCTTAACTATTAAATTTTACAACACTTTATATAAGATCATATAATATTATTGTTACTCGGGTGTGTTTGTTGTAAGGAAATAAGTTATCTTAAAAATTGAAAAACTGAAAAAAATGGTAAGAGTAGTTTGTTCAGGTGACGTTACAAGTATTATGAAAAATGTATTTCTAGGAAGGTCAAAAATCCGAGCATTTTGATCAAAAAATACACTTTTCTCGTTAATATAGCTCGAACGCCTGAGAGCTCGAACGGAGAGTGAATCTAAGGCCAGATTTGGATCCAGCGTACCTTGTACCTTCAGAAAAGTATAATTTAGTTCTAGTGTCAAACATTTTTTGGCCTGAATCTTTAGGTGTAAAAAGTACTTACATGTACTCACAAGTGCTCCCCTTTGTAGTTAAATTTTATACAAAAAAACATGCAAGGTTGAAATTGGAAAGTACAAATACAAATTGAGTTTAGGCTAGAGAGGTAAAGTAATTGACTGACAAGCAGGAGGTCGCCGGTTCGAGCTCAGTTCGCGGCATAAGAATATTTTATTAATAAAATAATTTTAGAATAATATAAAATTTTTTTATAGTTTTGGTAACTCTAATAAAATATTGAGATTCGCAGCCAAATTTCTGTTGTACATACAAATCTATTTTTAGACAAATATTTAAATTTGAAACTAGAAAATATTCAAGATTGAAATTTAAAAAAAAAAAACATATTTAAGTTTGGTTTAGGCTAGAGGTAAAGTACTTGCCACACAAACGGAAGATCGCTCAGTTCGAAGTATATAATTTTTTTTAATAAAAAATTCAATTGTTACAATAAAAATTCGAAATTTGTTAAAATATATCGGTTGTTACAATAGTATTCAAATTTAATAATAGTGATAGTACGTGGAGCCACAAAAATTTGGTTGGCAAAAACTGTTTTCTGTGTGTGCAAATATTATGAGATTTCGCCCCCACTGCGTATGATTGTTAAATTTGATATAATAAATAACGCTCATACGCCTCATGTGGTCACCATTTCATTTTATTTGATAATATTAATGATACAAAAATCTGCACAAACACAAAAAAAAACTATCAACAGTAGCTAGAAATTTATGCAGATTATATATGTAATTGAAATTAAAAATATTTATGAAAAATGTTCACAAAATTATGACAATGCTAGATTGACATGTATTTAACTTTAGGGGGTCTATGGTCATTAAACATAAATCAAAATTTTGTTAAAATGAAAATGTTACAACAAACAAAATTAATTAATAAATAACGTTGTTAGTACTATGGAGAATAATGGGATTTTTGTTAAATAAATTTAACAGGGACCGTAACAGTTCCCTGCAGGAAACTAGGGGTCAAGTGTCTCCAAGTCTCCACTTTTGTCTACTATTTTGTTGACATTGTCAACTAAGCGTCTACACTTTTTACTTTATTAACTCACTAGTAAATTTTTAGTTCCAATGTCTACATATGGTCCCATTAGAACTAATTAGTCACTAGTGAATCTGTGGTTCTTATGTCTACATGTGGTCCCATAAGAACTAACGAGTCACTAGTGAATCTTTGGTCCAATGTCTGCATATGTTCCTATAAGAACTACCTAGTCACTAGTGATGTTTCTAATGTCTACTTATGGTGCCATAAGAACTACCTAGTCACTAGTGAATCTTTGGTTCCAATGTCTACATATGGTCCCATAAGAACTACCTAGTCAATAGTTCTAATGTCACTAGTGATTTTCAATGACACGTACATGTTAAATGTCTATAGCAAATTACATTGCCTGGGGAATATTTGGTTAGTAGTACTGGTGACACAGTCAATAGTGAATCAATACTTTTTCACTATTGACATTTCCTGCAGGGTTATAAGTGACATCAAAAAAGTTCCTTTATAACAGTTATTTTGTGGCTTAAAAAGTAAAAAAAACATCCAAAACAGTTATTTTTAACGTAAAAATAAAAGATCGGATGAAACTCTTAAAAAGAGAGTTTTATTTCGCCTTCATTAAATTAAACTCTTTTGAGGAGTTTTATTTTTTCCGTCTAAAATAAAACTCATTTAAGGAGTTTTATTTTAAACCTCATTTCAGGAGTTTTATTTTTTCCGTCAGAATAAAACTCATTTTATGTAAATTGACACTCAAAGCTTGTCGCTTGCCAGATCATTACAATTTGTAAGGCAGTGTAATCTAAACACTTGCATTGCAATTGAAAAAATCGTCATTAAAATGAAAACATGTGGGTTTTTAATTTGTTATGTTTGATTCCTATTATTAAATGGTTGTTGTTTTATTTGTTTTATTTACAAGAAAGCGAAGGAAGTGATAATGAGGATGGAAAAAGCTTTCTATGAAATCGGCAATTTTTCTCCAAGGCACTTATCGATTGATAAACCTCTTTCTGAGTTCTGGGAGGCTAAAAGAATACACTATCCGTACTTGTATACATTGACAAAAACTATACAGTGTCTACCTGCAACCCAGGTAAGCGTGGAAAGAGCTCTTAAATTGCTATTGAGCGACCTGCGATCAAATATTTCCGCAGAAAATTTAGAAAAAGTTATGCTCGTTAAATTAAACAAATAAATTGCTACACACATTATAGCAAATAAATTCAATAAAAAAAGAAGAAAATAAACAAAATGAGTTTTATTTTAGACGGAAAAATAAAAACTACTTAATGAGTTTCAAAATAAAACTCCTCAAATGAGCTTTACATTCTGACGGGAAAAATAAAACTCTCTTAAAAGTTTCATCCGATCTTTTATTTTTTCGTTGAAAAATAACTCTTAACTGTGGAGTTAAGAGTTATTTTTCTTAAGATCACCATAGATTCTGAAAGAGCACTTCAATACGAATCGATATAAGCACTCATTTAATAACTTTTTAAAAATTGCTTTAGTCTTTAACAAATTGAATTAAACTTATTTTTATAAACTTATTTTTATTTAAAAAATTTAATTAATTTATAAAAAATAGAATTAATGAAAAAAATGTCATATACTTTAAGAAATTTTCATTGGGTCAATGAAACCATTCATTAAAATTGATTTAATAAAACACCTTTTATTGACTCAATGAAACCTTTCTTTGGGGACTTTTTTATGAAAAAATTCTTTGGATTAATGAAGGAATTCATTAATACTAAGCACAAATTTCTATCAGTGTAGGCATTAATAGACAACGACGCCCTTTTATCTAGAGCTCCAATCACACAAAAAACGCATATATTTAATATATCCAGAAGAATTGCTAGTACCTTCTAGTCACAAACTATTCTAGGAAAATAGTTTTTAATGATTCATGAAGGGTATCCCCTCATTGGCATTGTAAAGAATGTCCATTTCGATCATTAGTTTGACAATGTCTTGACAATTTCACCCCCTTGCTATTCCCAATAAAATTCGCTATGAAGTGTTTTATTTTCTTGTATTTTTTTTCTTAACGAACAGCAATAAAAACAAATATATATTAATCGAAACACATGAAACGTGTTGTGAAAATTGTACCAAAGTACATGAAACGCTCAAAAAATGAACCAACAAATTAGCTAAAAGAAAAAAGTATAAAAATTAATAAATTTGAATATTACAGGCCTGAAATATGTAATTCCAATTGTTTAATTAATATATTGATTTGCTCCATTGGATTGTATATAAAAAAAACTTACCGAGAAATTTGCCACAAAATAGCCCAACTTCAAAAGTCTATAAATAAACAATACAAGCTAACTTTTTAAAACCCTTTCGGGGTTTTGGTCCACTGATTTTTTTTTTTTCGTTGGTCTCTTTTTGAAAAGATTCAAAGATCCAAAATTTGTTGCATAGTGTAATTTATAAATATTTTACAACTTTATCTCCTCTAACCTGAATTAACTATCCCTATATGTAATATGTTGTAACTTACACACAATTAGGTGTAACAATACCATATTCTTAAATCCAAACGACACTACAATTAAATCGTATTACTTGCAACTATACATGCCACAACTTAATAGTGTTGTTAGCTTTTAGAAGCAAAAGAAGTAGTAACAAAATCTACTACAGACTTCCGATTTTATATGTCCATGAACTAGCCACCAACAACAACAACTGTCATAAATAATTTTGTTCAACCCAAACACAATACACATTTCACGAACAACACAATGTCCAGAGGAGAAGAGACGTTGTAAAAATGCGAAAAAGGTAGGAAATTATATTTTGAACATGAATTGCTAACATAGAAATATAAAAAAAAAATCTGAGATCGTTGTACAATTTCTTCCATTTAGAATCTTAGGTGAAAATGTGATAGTATATGAACATGCATGGTCATATATGGGTATAGCTGATAATGCATGATCATATATCGTTTAATGCATGCACCATATATGGTCTCATATACTACCGTATATGTTCGGATACGAAATTTTAGAATATATGAACGTTTACCCCAACATTTTTAGATCCGAAGATATATAGTCTTATATGCGACCATACATTATAATTATTGAACTATGAGTGGACATAAATGATCGTATTTATACAAGCAGATGTATGATCTTCTATCTTCATATACATTTATTTAGATCTTTACTGAACCAAAGTTTTTGATTTTTGAAATTTTTTTTAAATTGCTTTAATAAAAATACAGTTTTTTTTTATTAATTTTAGCATGCTAAACACGAATATTTTTAAATTTTTGAAGTGGGTTTTTAAGAAATTGCAATTTGATTTTTACAAAAAAATTGCGTTTTTTTCCTCCATTCTAGAATTTTTTTTAAATATTATCTTAGAATTTTTTGTTTTTGCCCTCAAATTTTACACTAAACTTGCTTTCCAACTTCATCTGAGCTTTCATAACCTCAAATCTTAATACAAATTGATAGAGTTGAATGTTTTTTTTTTTAGAAATGACACAACGAAGCTAAATTTTATGTAAAATTCGGTACCGTAAAAAATCATTTTATTTTCCTTTGACAGAAATTTACCCAAAAAATTTATGCTTAAAATCTAAAAAGTTTTTATCTCCCTTAACATTACGTCCCTGCTTGAAAGTAAATATAGACATTCTTGTTCACAGTAAATAGTAGTGGTAAACCATACAGTAACGGATGCTTTTTTCAAAATCCTTTAATATATAGTCTAGCAAGTAAACATTTAAGGACACTTGAGTGGACATTTGGTATGAGAATGATTGGAGAAAAATAATCTTAAAAATTGACGGACAAGAATATGAGTATCATGAAGATATACATGCAGGTTAAAGTACAATTCAATCAAATATATCTGTATCTATCTCAGAATAAGTTTTAGGGAACCATTACTAGCGCTAATTATAGGTGGTGAAAATGTACGATTTCACTGTTAAAGTTTTAAAACTGCGAGATATTATGTAATTTGATTTGAAAATTTTTGTTCTAATTCGGAAATTTTAAAACTCTTGTAAGATGACATCCGTTTTTTAAAATCCAATTTTTGTGTACTTTTTCACATTTAGTTAACCTATTCAAATTTACTTTTTATTACTTTATTCGAATTGAATTTATTTTCGAATACACTGATAATAATCCATGCGTAATTTTTTTTGTAAAATAAACAAAAATTTGTACATTTTACGAAAGGTTTTGTAGCTTTGACAATAATTTCTTATTTTTATGCATGGATTATTATGAGTATAGTTTTACAGAACGCTATTCTAGTTTTAATAAAAAATTCAAGAACTATTTAAAAATTGGATTGTTATGTAAATAAAAAATATGGAAATTTATTTGTCTGCTAAAAATTAGTTGTTCGATTGTTTATAATTTTTGAAAATCTGACTGAAGTTAAGTTTTCATTTTATGATTATTTATACCAAATCAGCTAATTTATACACTAAGGCAGACAAAATTCTCATAAAGTTGATTTTGTCTTAAGTTAAGCCAATTATCGTTATCTTTTGCGGGCAACTGAAGATTAGGGGTATGCCTATGAAACAATTGTGGTGTCTATCATGAAAATGATCAAATTTTTTGAAAAGCAACTAAAATATCAATATCATATTAGAAAAATATTCTAACTAAATATATGAAAATATAGCAAGTCCAAAAGAATAATTTTTGTATTTTTAATACAAAAATTAAAACATTTTTAAAAAATAAATATTTTTAAATTTAGTACAGAACATTTTTAAGGTAATTTAATTTCCAAGGCAGACTTTAATATTTTAAAATTGCTTTTTAAAATAAATTAACAACTAAAATTAGTTAAACTGTTTTACAAATTAAAAAATAGTAGATCATATTTTTGACATAATTAAAAATTGTGCCTACTTACAAGGAAAATTATTATTTTTAAATTTATAATATTTTTAAGATATTTTAAATAACAGTTTATATTTTTAAGACATTTAATATTTTTAAAAAAATTACAAAAATGTGTACCATATAATTGGGGTTTTAAAATATGTTAATTTTTTGAGCATCAAAAAAATAGTATTTGGAAATAATTGAAAAAACCAAACGTTGAAAAACAGCCTTTTTTAAGAAAAATTCAAATTTAATCAAAAAAAATATATATTCTTTGAGCAAAGAAAAACATTTAAAATCAGAATATCAAAAAAGTCAAATTAAAGCCCACAAATCTTACGAAAAAGATATTTTAAATCTAAAAATCGGAAAATTGAAAAAAGCTACAACAAAAGTATAAATGGGAAAAAAGCATAAAAAAGATTTAAAAAAAGTCAAGAACTAAAGTCTGTATTCTCTGTTAATTAGTTAAAAACTCCATTTTTCTTAAGATATACTGTATTAAAAGAAAAGGGTTAAACAAAAAAATCGTAATCTATGTAATAAAACTCCTATATCCCCCTTTCATCATCCTGTAATCACCTTAAACCACAATACAAACCAAACAAACTAAATACAAATTGTTTGTAAAGACAACAACCTAAAACAAATAAGAACATTTCTAGACTTTACAGATTTCTTACATAAAAAAAATTGAGACAATTTTAGTTTAACAAAGTTCGTTGACCAATTTCTTATTTTTTTAAAGTTGTTTATATAAAGTTTGTGTGTTGTAATGACCCTTTAAGTTATTTTTCTATAGAAATTCTTACATTAATATTAAATTTATTATGAAACTTGAGATTTCTACTCATGCTCGTACAAAGTCTATGATATGGTTTCAGAGGCCATCATAGGATAAATAAATACATAGTGGAATAAAATCATTCTACTGGTGTCCCTTAGGTAGTTGTTAAAAAGCCACAAATTGTTGGTTGTTCTAGATTTCATTTAAAATAAAATATATATACACACAGTATAAAATCTCATTGAAATTCTTTCTGAGTTTTGTTTTACTCTAAGCAGAAATACTGATTGGTTTGGTATCAAAAGAAAATTATATATAAATCCTAAAAGTAGGCAATATATAAATGTACTATTGATATGCCTATAAATGTAGCTTAATCAACCCAATGGAATTGTTGTTAAATGAAATTTAAAAATTAAAAATGTTTTAATTTTTGTATTAAAAATACAAAATTTTTTTTCGACTTTCTATATTTTCATATATTTGGTTAGAATATAAAATTCTCATAAAGTTGACTTTGTGTGTTGTCTGCAGTGTCTCGGTTTAAGTTAAGACAATTATCGTTTTCTATTGCGGGCAACTGAAGATTAGGGTATGTCTATGAAACAATCGTATTGTATATCATGAAAATGGTCAAACTTTTTGAAAAGCAACAAATAAAATCTAGTATGACAATATCATATTAGATATTGGACTTCGACAATATTCTAACTAAATACACGAAAATTGAAAAATTAATTTCAAAACTTAATATGTATATTTAAAATTGTGTTAATGGAAAATACTAAAATGTTTAAAATTTTTTAAGTTAAATAAAGAAACGAAATTTATTTAAAATTAACTTTTATGTGAAATCCTGTAAATTGTGGGCTAAGTGTATTATAATTTAAACTATAATGATAATATTGGTTTATTTTTCATTATTATTGCTCTGCAAACTGTTGCTACTTTAAATTTAATATCATTGTTCAATTTGTATTGTCCATAATTTTCAATATTTCATTGAAATCTCTTCAATACAAGTGACCTTTACTCAGTGATCCACTGTAATGAAAATGTATTTTCAATTATTATCTGAACTATAATATTTACACAGGTTCATTATAAATTTCAATTAGCATATGGTTTAATATATGATTTTAAATTTTTTTATCATTAAGAGCATATTGAACGACAGGTATTTTGGAATATGTTGAAATCGGCTAGTAAATATTAAGTACATTAAGTGAATTTTATTATCAACATAATATTGAAACTTTATTTATATACTGAAAGAAACGAATTTGTAAAATTTTTTTGCTAAATTTTCTGAAAATTAGTTAAAAATGACGTTGCAGAAAAAATTGCTAAAATTAGCAGATTTTTTTTTTTTTTGCTAAATGTTACACTCATATTGTATTTTTATGCATGGATTATTATCAGTGTAGTAAGATTATAACATAAAAAAAAAATCTATTGAATCTACAAATATTTAGTTACGGTTTTGCTAAGTTTTAGTTCATTGAAAGTAGCAAATTAATCTGCTAAAATTAGCAAAAAATTTGGCAAATATTAGTAGACAAAAAAAAAAATCATTATAAAATGTGAAATTATTAAAGTTTTTTTTTATTTTTATTATTATGCAAATAAAAATCTGCACTTTTGAAATCGGCAGTTTACAATTTTTTATCTAAATTTTTTGCTGATTTTATCAAATATACTCTTGTTTGCATTCTACATAATTTATGTTAAATATAGCAAAAATTTTGTTGATATTACAGTTTTTGTTTGCTGTATTTGGTCTACAAATATTTATTAAAGTTTTTGCTAATTTTAGCATATTAAATTTCTATTTTCAATTAACTAAAATTCAACTTGAATATAACTAAAATTTTGAAAAGTTTGTTTTTGCTGTTCTAATTTTATTAAGAAATCTGCTAATATTAGCAGTTTTTTCTGCAGTCATTTTAAACTAATTTTTAGTAGATTTTTCTGTTATTTTTACAGGTATATTTCTATGAGTGTCGTCTTAATGGAATTTTTATAAAATGAAAGGCCAATTATTATAATGAAACAATGAGAAATAACTTCTGTATACAATAAAACCCTGGGGTTTTTAAAAAAATTAATTGTAATGTTAACAACGAAATATTAGCCGAAGGCGTATGATTATTATGAAATTATAATATGAATAAAATATTACTCATACGTACTGATTATTTTTTTTTTTGCGAATACGACAACATACTTTTTCCATGTTCTTGTAAAAAATGAAGCATTTATTCATAAATGCTTGATAAAGTTAAAGGAGGTATATTAAGCGAATACATAAAACATGTAAAAACTACCTAAATTAAAACAGTTTAACACATTTCGATAAGTTGTTATACCTGAGGATGAGAAAGTATTTCATGATTAATCGGAATTAGGGGTTTCAAATTATCGACATTTGGAAACTATTTTCAAACATTCCCTTGAATTTCCGGGATTTTAAACATAAATATTTATTAATGTTTTGATAGTAATAAAAGCTTCTTTTTCTTCTTAAAAATCTAAATATGTTTAATTTGAATGAATATTGTTTATTAAGAAACATTTTTAAACACTTATTTTTATTACGTTTTTATATAGTGGAACAAAACATTTTATATCTATGTTCTACATATATTTAAGAAGAAGAGTAAAGACTAGAATTATTATTATATTTTAATAAAATCCTTCATAGATATGTAAACAAATTTAAAATTTTCAGTATTTTCTGATTTTTTTTTTTGCTTTTTAACAGATTTTTTGCACAGCAAACATGGTTGTTTAAGTATTTCCTAAAATTCATGGAAATCCCTACCAAAATTGAAGGCAATTGGGAAGTAACAAATCGAAAAAACTCGCAAAAATTCCTAATCGAAATTAAAATTTTTCTTCAGCTCTCTTACAACATTTATTATACCAAAATACGTATACTTTTTATTGAATTCACTTGAATTAAAATTACTCATACGCTAACACAAATTACAGGAATTAAGCTATGTACAGACGGTTGTCAGATGTTACAATATTGTTAGAAAAATGTTCAGAAAATGTCTAACAACAGTGTGAACTTACAACTTTTGTCTTGCAACATTGTCAGAAAAAGCATTGTCTGTACATTGTAAGACAATAATATTGTCAGACATCTGACATTCGTGTGAACACCCTACGTTACCATTGTCAGATAATTGCAAGACATTGTAAACTATTTTTTATTAGCAGATGTGTTTAAATTAATACATCTGACAATGGCAGTATTATCACAGAAATGTTTCTATTGGCGGCACTGTCCATAAATAATGGAAAAAAAAACAAAAGTTCATATTAATAATATTAAAAATCAAAAGTGAAACAAAAAGTGAAACAAAATATTAAATCAAATTAAATAAAAAAAAATGGATGGCGACATTTCCATTAATGAAATCTGCGTCATAGATTGCAGCTATGAGCCAACTGACTTGATGTTTCGTACTTAGTCGCCAAGAGGCTCCCAGTCGCAAACAGGCTCTAAAGCCGGAAAAAAAACAACACCCAAACAAAGATCCTACCGCAAAAAGGTGGAATCCGTGTGGTCACACGAAAGTATTATTAAACTTATCGAGGAAGTTGAGGTACGGCGAAGTTTATGGGATGCTGGTTGCGCTGAGTATAAACTTCCCAAAGATATTTTATGGCAAGAGGTCGCAGATGCCATCCAGATAAGTGTGAACGATTGCAAAGGAAAATGGGCAAATCTCCGCACCTCTTTCAACTGCAATTTGCAAAAATATTTTGTCTTCATCCTCGCTATTTTCTAATACATATGCAGCTAAAATCGTTGCAATTGCTTTTTTTGTTCCATGACAATTAATATTATTACTTTTTTAATTTAATTAAACACACAATTAATAATTTCTTTCAAATGACAGTTCTGGCAATGTCTAACAACAGATCTGGCAATTTTTGCCATACAAGAATCTGACAACAGTGTGAACTGACTATTTTTGTTGGCAGATAAATTTATTGTTTGACAATGAAATTGAAAGGTTTTCTTACAATCGTCTGAACTGACAATTTACCTTTTACTAAACATGTTTCATTGTCGGTACATTGCCAGCACATTGCCAGATCTTACAATATTGTAAGATCTGACAACCGTCTGTACATAGCTTAAAGCACAGAAAATAATTTAAATTCAGAAATAAATAGGTAGGAATTAAGCACATAAGAAATTTGTTAGATGTTCAATGTTTATACCTGAATGCGTATACTTATTTAATTAACCATAATTAATATTAATCATACGTTTACATAAATACCATTCGATACGCATTAAACAAGTTGTTATATTTATATTTTTTTTTTTATTTAAACATTTGTGTTTCAATCCAACAGATATTTCCAGCTATAACTGTTGAATTAGTATTTGTAAAAAAACGCTTTTCAGCTAACATTAAATTGATATTTCGTTCAATCCTTTACCGCTTGATGAATTTAAACTATCATTTTGAAAATGAATGTGTACTAATTTCTAACAATAAATCGTTTTCTAAGTAAAAAAAAAGAACTTTCTTTTTTGTAGATTTGTTTTGGTATTTTTCGCATTTTGAACTACAGGGTGCATTAATAGTAGGAGACTTTTTGAATATGAAATTGAAGATTACCAATAATTCGACAATATTAAATAAACAAATATTTGAATTATTGGAAAACCGCTTTTACAAAATTGGTTAATTGAAAAAACATTTACTTATATATACTTTTTAGGGCATTTTACAAATAGAGTAAAAAAACGACAAAACCAAAAAATAAGCTTATACGAAGTTACAAAAAACGACAAAATCCAAAATGAAAATTTATTAAATAAAATGTCAACAACGCCAAAAAATTGTAAACATTAAAAATTACAAAAATGCCAAAACAAAAAATCTAAATAAAAAAAATTAAAATATTTCTACAAGTGACTAGTTAGTAGTTATTGAAATCAAGAAAAACTTTCGTAAACTAAAAGAAAATTTGTTCATTTTACGCAAGTTTTCGTGGTTTTGACAATAATTTCATATGTTAGACATGGATTATTATGTCTGTAGTTAAAAGTTACACTCATGACAAACAATGCATAAAAAAAAACGAAAAAATGTCAAAATAACCATAACTTTAGTAAAATAAAGGAAAATTCGTTCATTTTACGAAAGTTTTTGTAGTTATGACAATCATTTCGTACTTTTATGCATGGAGTATTATGTGTGTAGTTAACAGTTACACTCATAATAATCCATGCATAAAAATATGAAAAAATGTTAAAACAAGAAAAATTTTAGTATATAAAAAAAAAAAATTTACGAAAGTTTTAGTAATTTTGACAATAATTACGTATTGTCTTTTTTGTGTTTCTTTTTTTTTTCAAATAAAAATAATACATTTTTTTAGCCACCCTTTCATAGCTTATTTTCTCTGCCCGCTAAATCAATAGTTTATCTTGTGTGAACAATTGTTTATGGTTGATCGTTTTCTCTATGACTATAATTGAATATAAACTCAATTGCATGGCAAAATTTTTGAATTTTAATGTTTCAAAAACCATGACACTTGCTATTGGCGCGAAAGAATTTTTTTCTGTTCAATCATAGAAATATCAATATGTTGAATAGATTTGTATGTGATTTTTCGTTATTTTTTTTTTTTTTTTGTTTGTTTGGAGTTTAAAAGCAAAAATGTATTCAAAACTAGTTAGTCGTGGTTTAGATTTTTTGCATGAATGGCTATTTAACAACTGCTACAGTATGGGACTTTAAATATGTGAAATAGAAAATTTTGTTATAATTTTTTCAATGAAAAAATTTCTCGTTTGAAATTAATTTTTATAAAGGAACGATATTCTAGATTCCAAATTATTTTTTTTTTACATTTAAATTTTTAGCTACAAATTACTACAATTTAAAGTTTTCAAAAATTACCTTTAACAAAAAAATATTTTTTTTAAATTAATTTCAAATCTCTAGGGTGTTTAATTCTGTAATAAGTGTAAATGTTTTTGATTTAGTTTTAATATTAAAATTATTTTTTTTTTTTCTATTACAAAACTTTTCTTTTCATTGCATAAATTAAAACTTATTTGTCAATAGAACTCAAGTTGATGAGATTCAGTTTTTTTATATCAAATTTCGAAAATTTCTTTGGTCTGCTTTAATAAACAACAAAAAGCCAATTGTCATAAGCACCAACCAGGCAGCAGCAGGTGAAAGTAAAATAACTTATTGATTTTAAATATCCCTAAAGTAAGAAAAAGTTTAACTTATTAAAATTCATAAGTTTGATAACAAAATACAAAAAAATATATATATAACAAGATGTTAATAATGAAAATTAAAATGAAGTCATACTAAAAGCAAAAGTTACCATAATATTTAAGAAATTTAAAAAAAAAATACTCCTAAAAGAACACAGTAATATAAAAGTTTTTTAAAATCCCTAAAAGAAGACAGTCAAATTTCGGAAAAAATATATTTAATAATGTTTTAGCTACAATAATAAATAAAACAAATTTAAAGTAAATGTAAGAACATTTTAAATAAATTAAAAAAAACACTCCCTAAAGGTAGGCAGTAACAACGATTTTTCGGTTACCCTAAAAGTAGACTCCAAAAATTATTTATAATTAAATATGTATAGAACTTTTTAGTAGTCTATATAAAATGTTTTCTAATTATTTTAATCATCTTAAAATTATGCATTAGTTTTTAAATAAATTCCCTAAAATACAATCTATAAGTTATCGTTTTAATTTCTAAATAGAAAAGAATAGTTTTTTTTTGGTAATTTGGTTAATCAGCTGTAAAGTATGCAGTAATATTTGTTTACTACAAATTACCCATAACTAGGCCATAGAAAATAGTAAATTGTGTATAAATACCTCCACAAAGCGTGCAATAATAACACTAGTTTACAGTATAAATCAACTTTCGACTAATCGACTTTTTGGAAGTCGACCTTCTTCTGATAAAAAAAATCGGCTTTTTCAACTTTTTTGGAAGTCGATTGTGATAAAAAAAATCAAAAAATCGACTTTTTTTAATGAAAAAGTTCGAAAGTCAACTTTTGCTTTTGAATTTTCGACTTTTTTTATTTGTTATATATTTATGGCTTAAAGCTAAATTATGTTTTAGGCGATAACGCAATAGCCATTGTTGCCAACAAAATCGTTATATATGACAAAAACACCAAAGCGAGTGAAAAAATGCGCAAAATGAGGTCAAATCCTAAAAAGAGGTCTGTAGTTATCAGTATCACTAAAGTAGAATACCTCGAGGTCCTGTACACTTGGAAAATTATGTAGGTAAAATCTACTGCAAATGGCAGTTAAAATAACTATATTTGCAGTTGAAAATGTGTATACGACATTTGCATTTAAATCAACTGCAATGTGTAGTTATTTTTAACTTTTAACAATTGGCTGTTGAATGTAGTAAAAACCACTACAAATGCAGTTAAAACAACATTACCAGCATTTAAAAATAATATTAATTTAAAAAAAAAATATTAATTTAAAAAAGATTAAAAATTAATTAAAAATACTCTAAGTTTCCCCTCACCAAACCTTTTCTGGAGCCGCTCCTGAATACCGAGACAACATATAGTTACTATTTTTACACATTGTATGGAGTTATAGTGCGTTTTGGAAACGTATCCGCTCGCTTAATTTTGACATTAATTGCTCCAATTCTGAAGACATTCGGTTAAGAACTGCAGAAAATGTATGAAACGAACAAAATATGAAAACAAAAAAAATTTGCACATAATTGGTATTTTTGCATGCAATTGGAAATGGAATGGCACAAAGAAAGAGTGGAATTGAAACACTTATAACAGGGAACGAGTTGAACGAAATTTAAAGCATTGATCTTTGCTGTTTAAAAATATTAACATTTACCATTTCTTTAATCGATTTTTTTTTTCCATTTTTCATTTGTTAGAAGCTCGTTTGGCAATTGTAATTATTTTTGAATAAATTACCAACAGAAGTGTTAAAACATAATTTTGTTAATGTCATAAAATGGATGGATACACAGAATATTAATCCAAATCGAAGCTATATGGAAGGGAACGGGAAACGAGTAGAATTTAAACACTGAACATAATAATCTTATTTGAATATAATTTTTCTGTCTTTTAAGCGATTTTTTTTTTTATTTAACGTTTTTTAAAAATCTGTCAATTGTAAGAAATGTTATAAGACCCTTTTATGGATTCTATAGAATGGATAATGTAATAGTGCTCCAACTCAAAACAAAATGGAATGGAGTGCAGAACAATAGTAAAGAATGGTCCAGTTATAATCTGGACGCATTCATAACGTTGTTACAGCGCCCCCAGTGTATGAAATTTTAAACCATTTACATATGTTGTTGATAAGACATATACCGTTATTTGACATAATTTTCAAGTCTGTCATTCGAATAGTATTTCGTACAGACGCCATGGAACAAAAAAGACGTGTAGAAATTTTGCACACTTTCTTAGAAAATACAACATTCAGTGGTTCGAAAAACAAACACATGAATCCTCCTAACTGCCCACAATTTCGACCAATCGAAAGATATTGGGCAAATGTAAAAAATAAATTGAAGAAGAGTATAAAGAAGCAAAAAATGAAGTTATAATGTTACAAAAATGGAACCAGAGTGCTAAAAAAGTAAAGCCGAAGGATGTGCAAAGGGTCAACAAACATGTCCGTTCTTTTATTCGTAACAAAGAAAATTAATTTATTTGTATGATTTTTCCTTAAAGCTGAATTTCCTTTAATTTGGTGTATAATTTATAAAAATGTGTCTGTTATTTACAAAGTTATAACTACAATTTGTGCGTCCAGATTATAACTGGGCCATTCTTTATTAGAATTTAAATATTACTATACAAACAATTTAATTTTTGTAGCCCAGTGTAATTTAAATATCAATAAAACATTAACGGTAACAAAATGTTGTAGCAAATAAAACTCTGTGGTGAAAATGTAAAAATTGTTTAATGAAATATGCATTGAAATTCCAACATAAACTCATAAAATATTATGCGAAACTAATTTATAGAAAAGTACTGCCACTTTTACATAGCTATAAAATTTTTGTATTTAATTACAATTCTACAAAACTATTTTAGAATGCATATCAAAATGGCGGTTATTAATGTTGAAATTTGAACATTATATGGTGTAAGTAGCAGAGAAATAAATATTATTTGCAGCAAATGAATTGGAAGTAATAGCCTGCCATTAATCATAACCTATTTATAATGGTTAGAATATATGAAATGCTATAACTCAGGGGGACCATCATATTTTGCTGGAAATGATGTAATTTAAAATTACTTTCCACAAATTAACTTTTAATTTTAAGATGGTTACTGATAAGAGACAAGATAATTGAGATATCAAGTAAAATACACGCAGAAAAAAGACACTTTTGAATATGTTTGAAATATCGTGGTTTTTACATTCAAGTTAATTTTTTTTTATAAAAATTTTTCTCTTTTTTAAATATTTCAGTATATTTTCAATGAATTTACAATTTTAATACAAAACTGAGTTCAGTAAAATGTTTAGTATACGCATCCTGATAAAGCTTTTAATTTTTTTTTTAGCAAATATGAAATTTTTTTAAAGAGAAGCAACACTCAGGAAATTCTTCCTGTTAATTAATGTGTTGCTTTCTTTGGAAAGGGGATAGTGTAGAGATGAAAGGTGGTGAAAGATTAAGGCTTCAAACATGGCAGCACTGTAATTGCGCGAGTAGATAAGTCTTAGAACAGTTGTTGCTCGCCACCTGATGTAGAGTTGGCGAATTTATTGAAGCTTTTTGTTTCATAGCCCAGATTTATTTTACTTCGGTGGGGTTAAGTGCTATGGGAACGCGATTTTGCTACAAAATTCCGAAAAACTAAGCAAAATATACGAAACAGAACATGTATTAAATTTGGTTTTAACAATTTTTTTCTTTATACCCTCCACAATAAACTCTTACAAATGAAACAACAACAAAATATTTAAGGAAAATAATGTTAGAGGTAAAAACAAAATTTTGAGGTGAAAAACTTTTGGATGTAAAAAAGGAATTGTTATTTGAAAAAAACAATTTTTGTTTTTCCAGAAAATGGACGATCAATAAAAAATGTTAAACTGACCACATACTTTTTCTATCTCAAATGTAGAAGTTGTATGTCATCGTATCGGTAAAACTATAACGAAAAAAATCGGTAAAACTATAACGAAAAAACTATTACGCAAATGGAAAGCTAGTGAGCAGAAATACAATTTTTATGAAATATAGATAGATGTTTAACAAAAGCCATAATAATGTTAGAGGTGAAAACCAAATTGTGAGGTTAAAAACTTGTTTGGATGTAAAAAAGAAATTGTGTTTTGAAAAAACAATTTTGAGGTGAAAAACAATTTTTGTGGTGAAAAACATGTTTGTTGTGAAAAAAATAATTTTATGGTAAAATAAAAATTTGAGGTAAATTTAAATTATTATTCACCTCTAAGCGTCTGGTGAATAAATATGGCATATATTTTATACACAAGACGCTACCATGAAACCAATATTTATGGAAAATTTAGAGGTACCTTTTCCCTTATAACTTTTGAACCGCTGGACCGATTTTGTTCAGTTTCAATATCAAACGTTTCGGGAAAATGTACATCAATCTAGGCATAAATGAACGTAATGCGTTTTACCGCCGTGATTGACATTTCAACAGACGAACAGAAAGACAGACGGCTATCGCTAAATCGTCTTAAAATTTAATAACGATCAAGAATATATATACTTAATGGGGTCTTGGACCTATAGTTCGATGAGTTACAAACGGAATGACAAATTATAACAACACAGTATATGGAGGGTATTTTAAACTCATTTTCAATTAAAAGCATAATAATGTATATTAAATGTTTCAATGAAATGATTTTAGTGCTCACAACGACGATAAAATTGATACACAAAAATCAACATATGTAAGTTGAAAATATCACCAAAATGTAAAATAATCACTATAGTTTAAAAAAATCACCAAAATTAAAATAAAATCGACAAGATAATAAAAAATATAAATATTTTAAAAATGACAAAATAAATAAAAAAAAATCACCAAAATTTAAAAAAAAAACTTAAAAATTGGAAAAATCGCCTAAATTAATAAAAATGCCATAAATGTTTTCGAGATAAGAACGTTTTAAATTTTATTTTGGTAACATATTTTGGTAATATTTTAATTTTAGAGTTTTTTTATGACGATTTTTAAAAATTTGGCAATATTTCATATATTAAGAGATTTTTTAATTTTGGATATTTTTTTTAAATTTTTACATTTTTCCCTGAATTTTGTTTTTTAATTTTGGGGATTTTTTTTTTAATTTTGGCAGTTTTTTTAAATTGTACTTTTTAAATTATGAAATTTTTGTAATTTCAGTGTTTTTTTTTCAATTGAGCCGTTATTTTCCAAATTGTTGTCACTTTCTTGCGTTTTTAATTAAAGTTTTAATATTATTTACTAAAATTTTGTTTGAAATCAAAAACAATATTTAATTAAATTTTGAGTAGCTATGATTAAAATCTTAATTGAAACCAACTGAATTAAAAAGTTACAAATTATTTTAATTGATACTACAATTTTCTTAATAGGACCAAATTCAATTAAATATTTAATTGAATTAACAAATAACTTAATTGAAACTTGATTCTAGTTTTTTTTCTGTACACACACATGTTTACCAGAACTAAAATTAAGTTTAACATTACATATCACACACACATACATTTCTACATTTTTATTGTTGTTGGTACTTTTTTAAAAGAAAGCTGTAAAAAAGCTCAATTATTATTTTTTTTTTTGTTACATCAGCTACATTTTGTTACATCAGCAACATTTATTATGTTTATGCATGTGTTGTCGTTGTCTTTAACATAAAAAGTAAACATGCGTGTAAAAAGTAAAACAAAAATAAAGATGTATTCATTTTAACTTTTACACAGACATTTACTTATACAGCCACACACATACACAAACATTAATGCAAATGCCAGTAAACAACAATTTGTGGGTGGTAAATAAAGTTTGTTAATGGTTGATGTTGCTTGTGTTTTCTTTTAAAACTATTAGGTATATAAAAAAGTTGAGGTAGCAATATTTAATAACTAGCTGTTACAAAAACCCTCCTGACAATATTTAGTCCTCGAAACCAGAATTTTAAAAATTGAAGTGTATTAGTTTGTAGAGTTGTGCTTTATAGTGCATAGTCTATTTCGTTCATTTTATTGTATTGTTCGTTTAGTTCATGAGTTTGTTCGAACTAGTTAATTTTTAATGGTTCATTTGTAATTTTCTTTTATATTATGCAGATTTGTTTTAAAAAGCTTTGACCAATATAACAATATAAATAACTGAAAAAACAAAAATTTTAGAATGAACATTTAAACTAAAAAAACGATTTAGTTCATTAAATGAACGAAATAAACTAAGGTTGAAAACAAAAAAAAAATAATCATTTTCAAAATCGGATTGTGCAAAAGCTATAATCGCTAGGAATCAAATTTAAATTTTGTTAGATTCTCTGACTTGTAGTATTAATAACAGTGAAAAGGTTTTAGGCCTAAAGAAATCCATTTTTTGGCAGTAAAAAACATAAAAATGGAGAATATTGGATTCGGATTTTTTTTTTTTTTTTGAAGCAGGTTATTTTGAAGAGATATATGAATGTCTGAAGGTTAATCGATGAAATAAAAAAGGGGTACATGGTAGTTTTATAAAAAATTAGAATTAAATGCAGAAGTAGTTTGCTGCGACGTAAGTTGACTGGTTGTAAGGGAACTTTTTTATGCCAAAATTTAACGTTTTAAATCCAGTTTTAGTCAAAAATGTTGTATATGATGTATATTAAAAAATATTAGTCTCAATTCCATGGAGTTGGTAAAAGTCTTAGGAAGTGCAAATAAAAATTGTGTGTTTCAATTACCTATAATTTTGAAGTGTCCTTTGAATAGACAATAAACCAACGTATAATAAGAAATTCAACTAATTCCTAAAGTTATTTTGTAGATTGCTTACTTTGTAACTGTTTTGTAGAAAATATGCAAGCAATTGTATTAATGGCGGACGAAATCTGTGTTTGGCAACGAAATTAAATAAGTGGTCGATTCCAAGCGTGAAATGAGGCTCAACAAATATTTTCGACGGAATATATTTTCTTTTAAAAAGTTTATAATAATTGATTGTTTTCTTTAATTAATAACTGCTTGCACTACTTCATAATCTAGTAAAAAATCGTTACGTTTATGTACGAAATTAGAATAATGGTATGGGGTCATGTACTACAATGTAAATATTCACCAAAGTGCCATGCAAAATGTGTATAACAAATGAGATTAATTATTCGCGAAGCGTCCGAATTATCTAAAAATGGTAAAAAATGCTATTTTTTAAATTAAACTGACCGAAAAATTTAGAAAATTAGCCACAGTTTGCAACGAATCTTCAAAAAAAAAACCGTATGGGAAAAACTTTATAGTGTTGTTGATATCAGATTTGTTTCCGTCGTTTTTTTTTTTTTTTTTTTTTTTTTTTTAAAAAAAGAGAGGCAACACTCAGGAAATACTTCCTATATTTAGTGTGTTGCTTTCTTTGGAAAGGGATAGTATAGAGATGAAAGGTGGGGAAAGATGAAGGGCTTCAGACATGGCAACACTGTAATTGCGCGAGATGATAAGTCTTAGAACAAATGTTGCTCGCCACCTGATGGAGTTGGCGAACTTATTGAAGCTTTTTGGTTCATAGCCCTGATTCATTATTTTACTTCGGTGGGGTTAATTGCTATGGGAACACCGAAGGTGGACATTGCGATACGTATGAGGGATAGAAAAAACTCATACATATTAATTTGATGTTACCGGCACCGGGGATCGAACCCGGCACCTTCTGTGTAAAAGTCCAACAGAATCAATAAGTCCGTGACTTTTCGGACTTCCCTCGTAGTTATATGAAATGCAACACTGCTCCCATCAAGTACCACCTGTTAATAGACTACTGTCAAATTTTGAGCAAGTTCCGTCATTTACTTTGCGTTTAACAGCAGTTCAAAATATACAACCTCGTGGATTTTTTTTAAAAATGGAAAAAAGTGAACTTCAAGTGCTCATTAAACATTATTTTTTGCGAAAAAAAGCTTGATAAATACTATGGGGACTCTGCACAATCGATTTCAATGGTAAAAAAATGGTTTACTGACTTTCGTTTTGGTAACACAAGTACAATTGAGGTCAATACACCCGAAAATTTCGAAAATATCCACGATATGGTGTTGGCCGATCGAAGATTGTAGATGCCATTAACATTTCATATGGCAGTGTGGTTTCGATTTTAAATGATCAGTTGGGTTTAAGAATGCTGTCTGTAAGATGGATGCCGCGTTTGCCCTCAACTGACCATAAACGTAATCGTGGACAATAAGGTGATGGCAACAGTTTTTTGGGATGCAGCGGGATAATCCACATCGATTACCTTCAAAGGGGAAAAACAATAAACGGCGAATATTATGCCAACTTATTGGACCGATTTAACAAGGATTTAAAAAAAACGACCCCATATGGCCAAGAAATGCCTATTTTATGGACCTCGAAAAATCCTATTTTTTGGAAGGGATACAAAAATTGGAGGAACGTTGGACTAAGTGTATTGAGCTAAAAGGAGATTTTGTTGAAAAATATTTTTTTTTGGAAAAAAAAAACTGTGTTTCATTCAAAAATTCTCGGACTTATTGATCCACCCTCGTAATATTAAGATTTAAAAATGGCAAATATTTTCTTGTCCACCCTTTATTAAGCATAACTCTGTTATAAGAAAGTTCATAAATTAAGTTCGACACCTAATATAATACAAACTTGTTTACAGTTTGCACTGTATTTAATATTTTTATGTTAAAACACATGTGTGTACGTGGATGTTAAACAAACACAAAAAATTAATAAAAAAAAATATATATATTAAAAAACCTAAAAATTTGTATTATTTTTTTTTTGCAAAACAAATATAAAAAATGTATCATAAATTTTGTTACAAAACGTTTTTTTTCCTTTTTGTTTAGCAAAAAACATGTTGATATATTTCAATATTTGTCAAACTACATCATTCATTCATAAATACAGTGTGCCAAAGAACCAAAGAATACAAACTGAAAATCCATTATTTAATAGTTAGATAAGAATAGCAAAAATAAATCTGTTGAATCTATAAATATTTAGTTATATGTGAACTTAATTTAAGTTAATTGAAAGTAACAAATTAAACTGCTTAATTCAGCAAAAAATTTGCTAGATATTAATAGACAAAAAAAAAATCATAAAAAAGTGAAATTTTTAAAGCTTTTTTCATAAATCAGCAATACACAATTTTTTATCAAAAATTTTTGTTGCTTTTAGCAAAATATACCGTTATTTGCATTCTACTAAATTTTAGTTAAATGTAGCAGAAATTTTATTGATAAAGTAGTTTTTTGTTTGCTGTTTTAAGTCTACAAATATTAAGTAAAAGTTTTTGCTAATTTTAGCAGAGTAAATTGCTATTTTCAATTAACATAACTAAAATTTTGTAAAGTTTACTGTTTTTTTCTTTACTGTCCTTATTATATTAATATTTAGCAATTTTAAGTAAATTTTTCTGCTATTTTTAAGTTTATTCAAAAAAAAATTTTGTAATATTTTGTGCTCTAGTGGAAATATTTGCAACCAAAGCTGAAACTTTGTCAGCATATACATAAATCATCAAACATTCATATAAACTAGTTCTCTCACTAAAGGAGAACTAATTTCGAGCTCATATATATTAGTTCTCATTTAGTGAGAAAACTAGTTTATATGAATGTTTGATGTTTTGCATGGGATTGTCACTTCTTTCAAAACGTGTTCGGATGATGGGAAATAAAACTGTAAAAATTTATCAAAGATAGACACTCTAAAGACGACATATTACACGCAAAGAAAAAACATGGTTGAGGGAACCATATTCGAAGAGCATCATACATTTTTGGATTTATGATTGCGACAACCATGTTACTTTGGTTGTGGCAACCATACTCTTATCTGCGTCTGTATCATAATATGATAATTAGATTACCATATTGTGGATCCAAATATATCCCAATATTGTCATATTATGGTTCTGGAAATTTGTATGCATTATCATAATATGAGCCCTACAGTATTCACCCAGCATTCTGTTGAAGCTATATTGAAAAGATAATTTTTAAATAATATATTTATTTAATAATTCACACTTTGAAATAATTTAGTTAGCAAATTGTCTTTGCGCTTAAGAATAAGCTTTGTGAAATATTGTGTCAGCTATATAAGCTATATATATTATATTATAGAATAAAGCACGTATACAAATGTTGTTAAGAATACAATTTCACAATACATTTATAATGATCAAACAATGTTTGCAGCAATCATAACAATTGCATTATAACCGTAGCATATTCCTAGTTATCATAGTACGATCAAGACTTTCGTCATCATTTATTACCATATTATGATTATTGCAAACATATTTTGATTATTGCAAACATATTATGATTATTTCGTACTACAGACTTAAAAGCACGTGCATTTTGTTAAAATTTTTCTTTAATATTTTTTATTTAACAATATTTTTTGGGTAATTACAAACAATTAAAAAATAAAGCACTGTTTTTTTTTTATCAAATTATACTTAATTTGTAACACTTTTATGTCTATATAATAAAATAACTTTATTTGAGGGGTGCGCGACAATTAAAATGTTGCCTATACTTCCAGGGTAGAGACTACAAACTTATTTCTTCTTCCGTAAAACAAATCAGCATTGCAATTAACATCAATACATGTTTGTCTATTTTTAAAGTCTTTTTGTTTAATATTATTTAATTTGTTGTGGCTGACTGTTTCTCACAACTTCTTTTCACAAAATCTCAAACAAGAATGAAACTAAAAGAGGGTATGCCCTCATAAAAAAACCGACTGATCATATTATAGTTGACGCAACTATAATATGGCTGTAGTTATTGAGAGGAATATGATAATAAATGATATGTTATGATTGAAGACAATACAATAATATGATAACTGAAAAGAAAAATAAATGTTTACTAGAACATGATAAAAGCAACCATATTATTGGTGGAATATGATTGATACAACAATAATTTAATTGAAACAGCCATTATGGCGTTGTGGTGTAATGGTTAGCGCGTTGGACTGTTACACAGATGGTCCAAGGTTCGATTCCCGTTAACGACAAAATCAATGTATAAAAATAATATGTTTGAGTTTTCTATCCCTCATATGTATCGAAGCGCTCACCTTCGGTGTTCAGATAGCGCTTTACCGAAGTAAAAATAATGAACCAGGGCCATAAAACAAAAGCTTCAATAAGTTCGCCAACTCTCCATCACGTGGCGAGCAACAACTGTTCTAAGACTTAACATTTCGAGCAGTTAAAGTGTTGCCATATTTGAAGCTTTTCATCATTCCCAAGCCTTCATCTCTCCGCTAACAACTTTTGCAAAAGAAAGCAACACCTTAATAAATAGGAAGAATTTCCTGAGTGTTGCTTCTCTTTTTAAAAAAATTGAGGACTTCTGGGGACTTTTATAACAGAAAGTGTATGAAAATAGTTGTGAAGCCAAATTAACTAAAGAATTGAAGAAAAAAAAAATATAAAGCAGTGTAAAATCCTTGGCATGAATGTCCTCCAAAGCATGATTGGAGTCATCAAGCATAAAATACGCCAAATAGAAGATCGAGATCGATCTACCAAAAGTGAGTTTATAATTTATAGTTTATACTGTGTTATAAATAAAAATACTTTTTCAAAAAAAAATATTTAGTTTTGTAATTAAAAGCGTTTTAAAATTGTCCAACTACTAAATTGGCATAGGTTAGAGCTAAGTTTTCAAAACTGTGTGGGGGATTTTATTGTCTGATAGTATATTTTCATTTCCCGATGGTATCATTCAGGATACAATCGATGCCCCAAATTTGTTGCACGAGAAATGATAAAAATTTATTTAAATTTTATATGCTTTAGTTCTTGCGTTGACTGTATAGGAATATTTTTTTTATTTATATTCCTTGGTTCCATTTTATGTGTTTGTATTTGATTCGAATTTTGTGTTGAACCAATATCAGGTTAAATGGTTAAGTCAATATTTGCATATGGTTAAAGGCTCAACACCTGAGTGTTATTTTTAGATTGTTTATTTAATAAAAACAAAAATATGAAAATATAAGAATGAAGAATGAAGAAAAAAAAATCATATTTGTTATGCATGGCGTATGAGTGTTATTGATTTATATTAAATATTAATCATACGTCTAATGGATGCTAGAAAAGGAAGAGTGAAAAGTTTGTTTAAGTAAGTTTCTTAACAACATTTCATTAATTCTTTTATATGATTAAACTTTTTATATTTGGAGCAATAATAGAAAGCAAACAGGAAATTTATTTTTTATGGCGTATGAGTGTTATTGATTTATTTTTAATATTAATCATACGCCTAATGATGTTAAGAGAGACAAAGAGAAAGGTTTTTATTCAAAGAATATTGGGAAATTATATTTGCAAGACCATGTTTTCTCAATTTAAACATAATTACTGTTTACAAAAATTAAAATTTTATTTAAAAAAAAACTAAAAGATTTTAAAATGTATGTAAAAAAGTTTTGTAGTTATTAATTAGACTATTTTGTCCATACAATTTTTAACATTTCAGCCTTGAAAATGGTAGACATGATTGTCTTTTAAATTTATATTGATAAAAAAAAATACATCAAGGTTTATTAATAAAATGAACATTTCAACTACCACAATTTTAATAATTTTTGTTTTTTTTATATCAAGTTGTCATATTTAATATTACTTCCTGTGTTATTTCCTTTTTAACAAGGAAAACAAGTTAATAATTTAAAAATAAGAAACATCTTTTCCACGTTTTTATAATTATAAGTGCTTTTCTCTGTTATTTTTGTTTAAAACAATTATTTCATTTTATGTATAAACATTTCAAGATGTTATAATATAACAGTCTTCCTGTACTGCCACTTAATAATTTCTGCAAAATACTAAAATACATCAGTATGATGATATTCAGAGGAATTTTGTTTTAATTGGAAAACATTTTTTGCTCCCTACATTAACATTTTTAAGATTTCCTTTACTTTAACCACAACAATTCCTGTTGAAACAATAATTTTCCTTTTTATTCATAATTTTTTTTTTAGCAAAAGTTTTTCTTTAAGGATCCATTATTTTTTTTTTTTTTTTTTTTTGTGGGGTTCATTAAAATGCTAATTACAATTTTATAAACGCTTGTTTATTATAATATTAAACTATAAGTCAATGAGCAAAGCTGTGAGTTCCATTCACTAAACAATCGAAAATATGCATTAAAAAATAAAAATATACACTAGAAATATGCATAAAAAAAGAAATTAAAACAATATGCAATAAACTTAAAAAATATGCAATTAAACTAAAAATAATTAAACTTAGAATAAAAAAAACATGCTCTCCAAAACAAAAATATGCACTCTAAATCAAAAAATATGCACCTAAAATTTGAATATTCCTGCATACTGCTTAAAAACTGTTTTTAAGTAATTTATAATTTTAGTCAAAAAATGCAAAAAAAAAAGTTAACAATTTATCCAAAACTATGCAATTTTATTTCACTGCAGCATAAATTTTTATTAACAAAATTTTAAAAAATATGCAAATATATTCAATAACAAGAAAAATATGCCTTAATATAAAATTTTCTTAAGTATGAATTTTTAACAATAAAAAATGCAAAACAAAATATCAAAATATGCAAACCAATATATTGAAATTATTTAATTTTATTTTACTTATGCACAATGCTTTTAAAAACTAATTTTTATTTAAATACAGAATTTTAACAATATATCAAATTTTTCTAGAATTGAATAAATATGAACTTCAAATCGAAAACTATGCAATTTATACCAAAAAAATATGCAATTTATATCGAAAAAGAAGCACTTAAAGTTAACATATTTTTAATTGCTCCTAGAAGACTTGTTTAAATTGAATTTTAAATTTAAACAAAGATCTAAATTTTTACCAATATATCAAAAAAATATGCAATTTTGTTTTATCACTGCAAAATGATTTTTTAAATTAATTTTTATTAAAATCGATCAATTTTAGAAAACATGCACTAAAAATTAAAATATGCTGTATTATAAAATTTTTTTGCATATTTTTAACAAAATATAAACAAAAAAATATGCATTCAGGCTGTAATGCTGCCCAGTTAATTAATTTTAATTAACCGATTAACTGGTTTTGTCGCATATGCTGAGGCAGTAAAAAAAACTTAATAGCTAACTTTACACAAGATTTATATTAAAGTAAAAAATAACGCTACTTTTACATTTGATGCTTTTAATAGTAAAAAATGTTGTATTTCATTTGAGCCATTACATTTTAATGTTGAACTGTTTGTTCAAAATTTGTGATAAATTTTCTAAAATTTGTTTTGCATATTTTGAAATTAATAAACCAGTTAAATTTTGTTTTGAACATGCATAAAAATATCATTGAAATGTAAAATATCCAATAGTGTTATACAAATATGTATTTTAAACAAAAAATATAAAAATATGCATTTTTATTATTGCATATTATTTTTGAGTATTTTTTATTTATATCATATTGATAATTTGATAAATATGCGAAAATATTTAGTGTGTTGTAAAATATGCAATAATATTATGAATATATAAACTTTTCACTAAAAAACCAAAAATATGCATTTTTAGTGAGAAAATATGTAGTATACTGCAAAATATGCAGTGTGTTGTAAGATACGCAATAATATTATAAAAATATGAGCTTTTAACTAAAAATCCAAAAATGTTTTGTTTTTAGTAAGAAAATATGCAGTATACTGTAAAATATACAGTATAATGTCATATATGCTATAATATTATAAAGGTTTGCATTTTATTGAAATATTCTAAGAAATGTATTTTTCAATTGCGTTATAATATCGTTCAAAACCCCGTTTTTAAATACATTTGTAATTTTACGCATTTTGTATTTGAAAAATATGCTAAAATAGATAGTGCATTTTAAAATAGGCAAAATTGTTGTGAAATTGTGCCTTTTTAACAGTGTATTCGAAAATATTTTTTTTTTCATTTTTGTGCTGCATAATGCAAAAAATTCTTTTTAAATAAGTTTTAATATAAACCTAAAAAATTTTTGTGTTATCAACGAAATATCCAAATAATGCATGTTTGGTTTAGTTCTGCATATTGTTTAAGAGTAAAAATAATAAAATGTACAACAATATGAAAAGATGCATTTCTACCAATACATCCAAAAATATATGTACATATTTTGTTCTAGTGCTGCATAATTGATTTTTAAAAATTCGTTTTTAAATAAATTTTTAATTAATTCATAATTTAAACTACAAAATCATGCATTCCAATTTACGTATGCACTCATATTAAGAAAACAATTTTAAAATATGAATTTTTTTTAAATAATTTCCAAAAATTTGGATTATTTACAAAATATGTGAAAATATGCATTTTTGTTTTTAATCATATAGTTTCAAAAATATGCACAGAAATAATGTGCAATAATACAAAATTGTTAATATGATTTTTTTATAAAAAAAATATGCAAATGTAATATACATTAAAATGTACAATATGTAATAATACAAAAATATGCATTTCTGTCAATATATGTAATATTGTAAATATTCTATTAAAATATGCAATTACACTTAGAATACTACGTAGGAAAAGACCACTGCAAATGTACTTAAAACCAAATTAAATTTCACTTGAAAAAAGGACGACTTACATTTCAGTTAATTCAAATAAAATTGTCATATGTTTTTTACAGTTTAAAATAATAAACCACAATTGTAGTAAAAGTGAACCACATATGTAGTAAAACATAAACAAACATTTATTTTTATGTTTTATTTTTTTAAATTAAAAAAAAAATAATTAATGTTAAATCATAATACAGTACTTTGATGTGGTTTGATTTTTTAAATGAACTACTTATATAGTCAAAAATTAAATTTCTTCTACATATGACTGTTATACACTTAAATATAAATATGTATTTACAGCAGAAGTTCCCTGATTGTACGAATTGATTCTGTTTTGCTGCTTATTCTTTTATTTCAAAGTTTATTGGTTGAAATAATGTTTAACCTATTGTCTACATTCATGAAAGCAGCAGCTTTGTGAATGCGAAAATAATATTAAACATAAATGTTCTTATTAATATCTCAATAAATAAAATTAAAATGGAAACTGAAACTGAAAAAGGAGGGGCATTTTATAGAGGAAAGGAAGTTACTAATGGGTTGACTTCTTAAGAAAATATAATGATTTCAGAAGTATCAGTGTTGGCGCTTTTAGTTTCTTTAAATATTTTTGTTATGTTCTCATACACAAAATGAGCAATATAATCGATTTTATATATAAAATAATATAAACAATTATATTCTTTTAGCTGGGATTCTAATATACAAAATTAAACAATACATAATCACAACGAAAATTCAATTAATTTTAATATTCTGTGATGTCGTCTGTAATTTAATTTAGCCTCCATCACTAATTATTAAGATTTAAATTTTGTTAGCATTATTGTCAACATTTGTAAAAGATTATTGTCTTAATTTCACGACAATCACAAGCTGTAACTTTGATTTTCAAAATAAGACAACTTAGGTAATAGAGTTATTTCAATTTGTACATAATTGTTCATTAAAATTTATATTAAAATACTGAACCAAATCAAAGAACTCTATTCAAACGACAAGGAAGGACATAAAACCATACAATCTCTTAAAATCCCTTACAAATTACTAACCAACATTCAAAAGCCAATTAAAACAAAATAAATAAAAATAAATTCGTATAAAATATAATACAAAATGTAGACCGTAGCATGAACACAAAAATGTAATTGTCTAAAAACCAGGATTAAGCCCAATGGAAAAAACTCAACAATGCGACAAATTGATGGTTATAAGTTGACACTTCATAATTGACAGCTAAATTTGAATCCAAGTGGAGTATGTCAAACGACTTCTTCAATATACTGAAGTCAAACGACTTCCTCAATGTATCTTAAATGGCAATTTCATTGTTAGTTTCAAGTTATCAACTTATGACCATCTGAATACCACTTATAACAAAAAAAAGAAAATTTTTTAAAGCTACGAAAAATATAAAGGACAAATATAGAATTAAAAAAAAAAAATACAAAGAACAAGCCACCAAAAAATTAAAGAAGAAATATACTAATAGTACAAATTGCAAATTACATATTAGGTGTGAAGAAAAATATTGGTCTCTTTTTAGATGCGCAGGATTAAGAAAGCTAATATTTGGGGCTTCTTTCAGAAAAGTAATTTTTTAAATTAATTTTTTATAAAATAAATAAAAAATAATATGTAGTAGCGTCATGATGCTTGTTAGGAAAATATCCTAGCCACGTGTTTAATTACTAAGAAAACAAAAATGAAGCAAAATTGATAATTAATAGATTTTTGTTAAAGCTCTGCCTATTCTGAAGGCTCTAGCTTTTCTAAAACTTCGGATTCTGATGAGATCTTTAGTCAGATCGAAATACTAGGATCAACCTAGCTAATATGTTTGATTTGCTTTATTTTTGTAAATATACGGGGGTTGAAAGTTCGCTATAAATTCACAATAACAAACAAATAATCTCGATGTATATAAAAACAAAAAACTAATAAAACTGTAAAAAAAAAGAATATTGCCAAAGCAACTGGCGGAAAATAATATCCATACATAAAACTTCGCAACAAAATCGAGAAATCAAATATCGCGGAAGAAATTTCAAAGTTAAAAATTACATGGAATAAATTAAAACTTTCTTGCGGATATCAAAATTTCACGAAGATCAAATTTTTGCCAAAAAAAAAAAATAATATTATTAACGGATATAAAGTTTCACGAAAAAAATAATATAAAAATTTTCAAGAAAATACTTTTGCAAAAGAAAAATATCGGGAATAATTTCTTTTATACAAAACTTTAAGGGGAAAAATCTCGGAAATATAATTTTACGAACAAAATATTCGCGGATAAAAATTTCACCAAAAAATTGTTTACTAAAAAAAGAAAAGAATATTCATACATACAATTTTGAAGTTACGCAATTTAAAGGAAAAAACTGCAGAACTTTAGCGCGGATGTCAAAATATCGCGAAATCCAAAATTTACCAAAAAAAAAAAAAAAAAGATTTGCGACTATAGTTTCATGCAAAAAATAATAAACTAGTTTTGCGTAAAAGAAATATCGGAAATAATTTCTTTTATACAAAATTTCAACGGAAAAAAATCTCGGTAATAACATTTTGCAAAAAAAAAATCCAGGAAATAAAATTTTACGAACAAATTTTCGCGGATAAAAAATTTTACCAACAATATTTTTCACTAAAAAAAGTTGTCATGAAAAAATATTCTCAAACAAAATTTGGGGACAAAAAATTTCTTGTATATAAAAATTCGCGAAAAATAGTTTGCGAATATGAAATTTCAAGGAAATCAATTATTGCATAAACAAGTTTCGCGGATAGAAAACTTCACTTGCATTTTTTTTTTGGAAAATTTAATTTTAAAAAATTTACCAAAAACAAAATCGCTGGAAAATTTCACAGATAAAAAATTTTGCGCAAAAAATTTGGTTGAAAAGCTTTGAGCATATAAAATGTCATGCAATAAATATATCACTTCTAATATAACGAACGCTTAATAGAGATAAAGGGGTTCTTTTAAACAACGTTACCGTAAACATTTCTTCTACATCAAATTACGGGGATCAAAGTTTTGAAGATACAAAATTTGCAAAATTAAATTGTTTTGAAAAAAGTTTGGCGGTTAGAAAATTTCACAAAAAAAAATTGTTAAACTTTTGCTAAAAAATGTTCGTGTAATAGAATAAAAAAAAAATCCGTAAAGCTATAAAATTTCAGAAAAAAAAAACTTTGCGATATGAAATTTAATGGACAGAAAATTTTATATCGTCGTAAAAAAATTTTATATCGGAATATTTGTCAGAAATTCGTATATAAAAATTTGGGTGAAAAAGTTTGCGGATATGAATTTCGCGGAAAAAATCAAGGAATTAAAAATAAATAAATCGAGCAAATAAATAAAATTAAATTTTTTACTAAACAAATGTTCCTGAAAAAGAATTTTTACAAAAAAGATTCGCGGAAAAAATGTTTTCTATAGGAAAGCTCAAAGGAAATTTTACGAAAAAATGGTTTGTGTAGGAAAAATTCAAAGAAAATTTCACAAAAAAAATTAAATTTTTGACTAAAAAATTTAAATTTTAAGAAAAAAAAAATGGTTTCACGCTCTACCGTGTATCCTTAGTTCATTATAATATCATTATTTGTTAAATTAATGGGAAAAGTGATTTGTATAATCCAGAGAACATAAATTTAGTACCAAAAAAATTTCGCATCCTAAGAAATTTTAACTCTATTTTAATTTGTTTTAGTTTCCTAAACAATTCTCACTTTAATTTCAATGGTTTTACCAAAAAAAGTTAGCTTTATAAATATTTATATATAAATTTGTATTCTTTTAATGTTCCATTTCATTTTGTTTTTGGCTTCTCATATAAATTGTAGTACTTTATGGTTTCCAAATAATATTCTAGTCTAGGATTTTGCTTTGTCTAAAGTCAGACTACCAAATCTATTTTAGCCTAAGCGTTTAAACAGTGAATATCTTAGGCAGTTAACACCTAGACTGTGTTATAATTTTGTCATTTTATATGTTGTAGTTATATTGTATTTTTATGTCTACATTGCAGTTTATCTGCTTTCACATAACAATGTAATTTTTATGGTTTAAGGTATAAAACAACTACAGTTTTCATATTGTCTGAGGTTTGATTTTCCAAAAATTATAACGGAGATAGAAAAATAAAAAAAAAAAACTGTTTGTGTTGATTTTATTACAAGCCACACAAGGTCTGAAATCATTATTTTAAAAAAGAAAAGCTGCATTAAAAGTAAGTAAAGGGTGTTAAGCAGCCTTATTTTCAATAAAAATATTTTTAAAAATTTGAGGATTAACTTTACGGAACTTGGGTTTTAAAGTATTTTTTTTTTTATAAAAAAAAAAAATCGAAGGAAAAATTCAGAAGATTTGACAATTAAAATTTTGTTAATTGCACAAACAAATTTGTATCACAACTTTAAATTGCTACATACCTAAAATTAGTCCGATTTTGAAAAACAAAAAATTAAGTGCTTATAAAGTCCTTTAAACCATTAAATAACTTACTTTTTGTGGCTAATTTTTGTTCGGCAATTCATGATTTCAGACTTTGTGGGAAGGCTGCAGGTACAGAAAATGAAAAATAATATTTGTTAAGCTTAACTATTTTTTCAGACTCTTACGTTTAGAGATAAGGCAGCAAACAGCTACTTAATTTTGCTGTTAACAAATAGAAATTGTTCATAACAATTTGGTTTTTTAATAGTATTATATTTTTTGATTAAAGACAGAACAATTCTGTTAAAAAATCAAAAATTGTATAGCAATTTTCGGTACTTAAAAATGTTTTTATAAGCAATTCCATTTAATATCACCGTGAAATTAATCGAAGTTATGACCTTTTAAGTGAAGTCCTTATCCCACAATTTGAAGCTAAATTGTTACCAGGGTTTTTCAAAAAAAAAAAAATAAATAAAAAAATTTAATACTTGCATTCACTACCGCATACACTCACAAAATTTTATCAAAATCGGAAAACATCGATTATCGGTGATATTAAATGGAATTGATCTTATAAAACATTTTTACGTATGAGTAATCTGCGTATGGGTAATATGTAAAAAAAAAAAATATTTAACATACGCACCTTTCTCAGTACTTAATACTAATTAACTTTTTAATAAAAAAAATTTACTTTTTTATTATAAAACGTTTTTACTTATGAGTAATATGTAATTAGAAAAACAAAATATTAATCATACGCCTATTTTTTGTGGAAAAGTTAAAAAAAAAGTTTAAAAAACAATTTACTGTTTCTGTGACTTTTTGATTAGAAAACAACTAAGACTATTAAATTAGTTTAAGTTCTAGATTTGAAAATAATAATTATTTGAAAGTAAATATACAATTCTTACGTTACGAATTAAAGTTTATTTGGAAAATAAATCATTTTCTTATAGTTTGAATACAACTCGTAACAAAACTCACACCAAACTAGGATGTAGTTGCTATTTTCAGATAAATGTAAACTTTTTTTTTTGATTACCTGGTCCAAAAAAATTTTTTTTCTATCAAAATTGCTTGTTTTGTACAAAATAATTTGATTTAAATTACAAGAAATTGTTGACAACAAAAGGCCACGAATTTGTTTTTTTTTGTATTTTGTCAGTTTATTATTATAGGCAACTTTAACCGACTTTTGATTGGTTTTACTATTTTTATAGATTACACAGGCCTACAAAAAAAATTTTTTTGTTTGGTGCCGCTAATTCTATGTTATAATTTGGTTAATTAGTCCGCAAGACGTCATGGTTAGCTGTCAAAATCGCGAAGCTACGTTCAGGTTTGTATCGATCGGTCATAACCTAAAAAATCTATTTTATTATACTTAATGTCATTATAGTCAATTAATTTCTTTGATTAAATGATAATATCGATATGCCGTCGTCGAGAAGGTGTTGTGTAAATAATCCAAATACATTTTGTTATATTTGTGGTGAATATGTAGTAAAAAAGTTTGTTTTTTTAATAAATTTATTAAATGTTATTTAATTTATTTATCCTTGCGAAATCTCGAAAACTACACGTAGCATTAAAAAAGTAAGTATCAATTTTTATCAGGGTACCGAACGTACTTGAAATCTGTTTTATTTTTAGCGGCACCAAAATCATTGTAGGCCTGTGTTATTTAATTATTTTGTATCAAAATGTTTTAAAAATAATGAAAACTCGGTAGTACTTTTTTAAATTGTGTTTTAAATTCGTTAAATATTAATACTATGTAGGTAAAGACCACTGCAAATGTATTTAAAAACAAATGAAATTTCACTTAAAGCAAGGAGGACTTACATTTAAGTAAATTCAACTAACATTGTCATTTGGTTTTTAATGTTCAAAAAATTACTAATAATTGTAGTAAAAATTAACCACATGTTAAAATAAACAAACATTTGTATTTTATATTTTTTTAAATAACAAAAAACTACTGTAAAAACTTAATGTCAAATTATAAAACAGTCATTTGATGTGGTTTGTTTTTTTTTTTTTAATGAACTACAAGGTTAGTAAACAATTTAATTTGTTCTACAAAGTGACTGACATTTACATTAAAACTAAAGAAACTGTATTACAACCCAAACAACTACATATTTTTAAAGCAGAAGTTCCCTGAGTGTAGGTATTTTCAAAAGTTTTTTAACGAAATAATATTAAGAGTGTGTACTTACTTTTTGTAATGTATTTATTTTGCCAATTGCTGTTTGTAGACCATGTGTGAAAACTGGAATGAGAAGAAAATTCAAATCAGTAAAACAAGAAATAACAAATATACAGGAAATGGAAAAAGCTAAATGTATAATTTATTAAGCTTAAATTGTTTACAAAATGGAAAAAAGAAAAATTAAACAATTTCTTCAAAATGTGAAAATCAATTTCTTTTATCAAAGTCTTATATTTTTATTGATTTAAAATTGGTATTTATTTATTTCGGATTAAATAAATAATTACAATACCCATCGAAATTAGTATTTTTAATAAAATACAAATTTTTTTCATTATAGAAAATTTGTTTGAGGATAATTAATATGCAAATATTTATAAAAAATATTAATCATACGCACTTAAATAATAGAATATTATGTAGAACTTCAAGAAATAATTCTCTCAGTATTTATAATAAGATGTAAGGACCTGTCAGTAGATAAAGTCTGCTATAAGTTAGCGGGCAAAAACTTTTTTGAGTAATAAACAAATTTTCGTTTAACAAAAAACAAATGATCTTGAACTCGAATAATCTTGCTCACATCATAATTTATGATAAAAGATCGAAAAATAAACTTTTGGTTTTAATTTTTAAAATTTAAAAGTAAAACATATAAGATAAAATATTTAAAATTTAAGTAGAATCCTCTTCCAGAGGATTTTACTCAGTTTATCATTCCGTTTATACTCATTGAAATTCTCGATTTCTATAACTGTATTTATGAGTCTTATTCAGTATAAATATGAATTTTCGTAGAGTTATTTCAACAGTATACAATTTGATTACCAAAAAGCATTTAATTCAATCATGTTCTAACCCCCACGATGACTTCAAACATCAAGTCAATCAATTTCATACTCATATTGGTTGAAATTGTAAAACATGAAAGCAAATTTGTCTCAAATTTTGTATATTTTCAAAAGAACTACAACCTGTTCTTGTTTACTAATACATATTCATAATTGCTTCAACATTCTTTTATGCGCTTCATTCGAAACTTATCTATGTCCTGTTTTCATTTGCATACTAAAAATCAATATGTTGTTTGAAATTTTGCAAACATGCATCTGTGAAGCATTACACATAGAACAATGCGATACTTTAAAATAAAGGATAAGTGCAAGAAAAAAAATTTTAATTTTATAAACATTTAGGAATTAAGAATTTAAATTAAATTTTAACTTTAATGGGTACTTTTTAGTATTGTTTGCCTAACACTGTACAACACAAAAAAAAAAATTACAAGGTCCGATATGATAGAAGAGACAAAAAAAAAAGACACGTGTATCGGCGTTTTGAAAGTTTACATCTGGGTTTCACTTTAGGGGGAGGTAAAGTTTACCCCAAATGCAAATTTTGTATTGTCAATCGACATAGAAAATCGAGTAAAGCTTACGTTTGAAGTATATAGTGTGTTTAGCAAATTGATGTAAAATGTTACGGAGAACTTTTTTGTAGAATGTGTTAACCCTTTAACTCCTCAAGGTAAGGGTCTTTGTGTCCTTCTTTCAAAAAAGAGCAAAAAAACACCATTAAAACAGGTATTTAAGGGGTAAAAATGTTACGCAAAAATATTCGCCGTGAAATTTTACTATAAGTCCCTGAATACACCAAAATCAAACATATTGTAGAATATGTTAACCCTCTAACTCCTCAAGGTAAGGGTCTTTTTTGTTCTTCTTTAAAAAAAAAGAGCAAAATCTATCAAAAATTTATAGGTCTGACCTTGTAATTTGTTTTTGTGTTGTACAGTGTAATGAAGAGAAATTGCGTAGAGCTAAAAAAAAATGTAAGTCATGGTTGACACACGGCAATTATAATTGCGCAATTCTTCTTCAATTCTCCTTTGAAATTGCTTTTGTGTTCACACAGGAAAAGTTTGTTTCAGCAATTTTCGTATATCAACCAGCAATGTTGAAAATTGCGCATGACAAAACAAAACGGAATTGGAGTACGGGCAAGTCTGTACCCCCTTCCATTCTTTTTTCCTCCCTCTTCTATAAACTCAAGAATTGCGCAATTATAATTGCCGTGTGTGAACCTAGTCTAAATAATGAATACTTCCTATCCCAATTTGCTATCGATCGGAATATAATAGAGATATTACTGATTTTAGTTGAATTTGAACTATTTTTTTTCATGCTAAATTTTTGGGGTACTTTAAAATAAAATTCTTAGTAAATGCGAAATTAACCCTAAGCTCTCTTTTGTTGTGTCTTATTTCTGACTTTCTGGTTGAATTTTCCGCTTTGGTAAGTAAAAAATTTAATTTATTCTACAAATGACTGACATTAACATTAAAAATAAAGAAACTGTATTACAAACCAAACAACTACATATTTTTAAAGCAGAAGTTCCCTGAGTGTACATACAATGAAGCAGTAAAGAATGCATACAATGAAGCATTAATGCTCTCAATACACAAAAAATGTTATTCTCACTTCCTACGAAGGCTTCTTAGATCACATGTAGGAAACGCTTTTCGCCTGCTAAAAAGAGACATACCAAGTGGGACATCGCCTACAAAAATCATGCCTTCTGGAATTGTTTCCGAAGCGCTCGGTAATAAAATAATGCCTTCCGGAATTGCCTTTGGTAAGCACTAGTTTTTGCTGGGAAAGGTCTTAAATATACCAGATAATTAATTGCAATCATTAATTAAATTGTGTTACAACACAAAAAATACTGGTTTATATTTAAAATTATTTTTTTAGTAAAATTAACATTATCGATTATTTAAATGTGTACGTAAATGAGAAAATCATTTAATTGTATGCATAACGACTAATTTTCGAAAATCCTTTAGTTTGCTATTGTGGTTTTTATAACAGAAAATAATGTATACAAATTATTTCCTTCCTTCTTTAATGATAATTTTATAAATGATAATGGCATAACACTTTGGGTGCTAATATGTTTTTGAATTTTATATTAATAGCTATAGCTATTTATAAATAAAATACATATACATATACACAAACACAAACACATTTGTAAAGAATATTGTCCTTTTTTTGAAAAAGTGTTGTTGTGTAAATAATGTGTTTGAAAATGTAGCTTTGTATATGTTTGATATATGATAATTATATATGATGATGTGTCAATATTTGCTTAATTTATATACTTAATACCAGCTGTGTTATGTTTGTTCAAATCAATCTCAACATTAAAGAGAAAAGTTTTTAATATGAATAGTTTAAATAGTTTAAGTCAAATTTGAATTATATTGAATTCCTTGTCGTCGTTTGGCGCCTAGGCAGATACATTTTAAACTAGTTTTTGCATAAGTTTCTTACCTTTCAGAGCGTCAATCGCTCGTAAAGGTATTTAAATGTCAATTAAGTCTTTAGTATCACATTTTATATTTATTTTTGCTTTAAAATTTTTCAAACTATTTCTTAATCTGTTACATTTTAACGTGTCCCCTCATATAATTCTATTTTTTATTTCCCATTCATAGTTGTCTATTCATGCCCAAAAAAACTAGGTTAAAATTATAACAAGAATATTCTTTTATACTCGTAGTGGGTGCCATATTTTATCAACTCAGTTAAGTATGATGTATAAGAAGTAAGTGTTAAACATTAACTTTCATTCAATGTTCACTAAATCAACATAATATAACCATGACACTACGAATACATAAAAAATGACAGACTACAAAACTGGCGTTAATACTCCCATTATATGCAACATTTTTGTTTGTTGGTCTCGTTTGGTTATGGTGTCTTCTTCATTAAATTTCAATGCTAGAAGGCATAATGTATATTTTGGAGTGACAAATAGCATGATAATGGGAAAGTCCTATAGATACTTTTCAATGGAAAAGAGGAAGTAAACGTAGAGATGAATATGCTAAAGAAATTGTATACTGACTTGACACCTATAATGGAGGGTCAATAAACTTTAAAGTACCTTTAGATAATAATTTTTTTTTTTTTTTAAGAAACGTATAGTAAATATAGAAAATTTGTTACAAAATACGAAAGAGGGAAAAATACTTTATATACCTTTATTCCTTTAAACAGAAGAAATTTGTTATTTGTTTTTAGAAACAGCAACGAAAATTTAATTTATTAATAGCTATAGACATTGTGGTATTTCTATAACATGATTTCACACTCTCCCAAGTAATCATCAGTAGAATTTAATAATCATTATTAGCGTAGTTAATAGCCAAACTGATTGGTAGTCGTACATGTAAATTATTTCAGCTTGAAAACCAACTGGGAACAGAATTTTTATCTAAAAATCCATATATTATATTTATTTTATTTTCTTTATCACGCGAAATAGAATGCCAAAATGTATTTCCGCCAATATTTTTTACTAAAACGTTTTCCGCCAATTTCGTTTTCTAAAAGTCTTTGTTACGCGAAAATCTATGTGAAATTTTTTCGCGAAATTTTTATTTTTACAAAAAAAATTCGAAGAAAAAATTTCTAGAATTTTATTGCCGTTTTTGTGTGTTTTTTTTTTAAGTCTTTATTGTGTGTGGAAATTTTGATGAAATATTTTTTAACAATGATTTTAGTGCCTTTTTTGCGATATTTTTCTCTAATGTTTTTAATTTGATAATTCGTATGCGAAAAATTAAATTATCGCAAAACTTCCGCCAAATTTTTAGTTTTGCAAAAAAATTTACTTTTATGGAATATTTTTTTTTAAGTCTTTCTGCCGCAAAATTGCATAAACAAAATTTATTTCCACGAATTTTTTTTTGGTTATACAAAATTGAATGCCACAATTTTTTTATTTTAACAAAAAATGTTGAGGAAATATTTTTTATTTTTAACCATTTTTCTCAAAAATTCAAAAATTAATTTCCTCAAAATTTTATTTTCGCGAAACTTTTTTACCATTGTTTTCTCTCAAAGTTGAAATTATGCGATGTTATTTTTATTTAATCGCAGTATTATTTTGTTTGCAAAATGTTTGCGCCAAATTTTTATTTTTAGCTAAAACTGTCGCAATATTTTTTCTTTAACATTGTTTCCGAAATATTTCTGCAGATTTTTTTTTGCGAAATATTTTCTTGAAGATTTAATTCTGCGAATTTGTATGCGAAAACAAAAAAATCAAATTAGACTTACCCCAAGAATGCGAAATGTCTAGAAAAAGATTTATAGCAACACTAATCGAAGCGACTAATTTTATTAGAGAAAATAAAAAAAAATTAATTGGATTTTAATATATTTTTTCTATATTACCCCTAAAAAATATAACAAATCGTGGTGTTATGGTAGAAATTCAGCAACTTCATAATTCACATAAATTTCTCGTTCGTAATTTTTTTTGTGCGGAGTTGAATAAAAATATTGCAAATTTTATTAAAAAATTTTCCTTTGAATTTTTCTTCTGATAACAATTACAAAATATTTGTTCCCTAACTTTATCTGCAAAATATTAGCAAGGATTTCTTTTGTGACACCCACAAATTTTATGGGAACATTTTTATTTGAAGAAATGCCAATTTTCGCAATATTTTTTTCTAAATTTTTTTCAACTTTTTTTTCGTAATATTTTTTTTAACAAAATATTGCAATTTTGTTACCAGATATATTTTATCATCCGCCTAAAAAAATTCCAAAATATTATTTTCGCAAAATTATCAACAATATTAAAAAGGATTTTTATTTTTTCAATATTCCGCAAAATTTACAAAGCCTGTTGTTAGGGTAGGAAATTCAGCAACTTCAAAATTTTATAAATTTCTCGTTTTTTAATTTTTTTGTGCGGATTTGTAATGAAAATATTGCAAATTTCATTAAAAAAAATGTTCCTTCGAATTTTTCTTCCCAAAACAATATTTGTTCGCGAACTTATCTGGAATATTATTAAGGATTATTTTTGTGAGACCCCACATTTTGTGTTAACATTTTTATTTGACGAAATGACAGTTTCGGCAATATTTCATTTCTAAATTTTTCTCAACAAAAATATTTTTCCCGTTTTATTTTTGACCAATTTTAATTTTAAATTTTGTGTTTTATTACGTTCTAACGATGATTTTTCCGAAATATTTTTTTAAACAAGATATTGCAGTTTTGTTACAAAATATTTTTGTTAAATATTATCCGCCTAAAAAATTCCAAAATATTTTCTTTAACTTATCCAGAATATTATAAAGGATTTTAATTTTGTGATACTTTTCCAGAAGTCAATATTCCGCGAATTTTATGGGCAATTTTTTTTCTGAAGTACATTTACCGATTTCTTGTTATGGTAGAAATTCAGCTGCGAAATTATTAAACATATATTAATATTGAACGTATGAGTAATATTAAATAATTAAATATTACTCATACGTTATGAAACCAGTTTTGTAATTGACAATTTTAATACATAAGGATTGAATGATTACGGAATTTAATGAAATTTCAAGTGCAGCAAAAATAGATGAAGATTTAATAGATGAAGATTTAATAGATAAAGATTTAATTCATACATTTAAATTTGTGTATTTATATAAAATATATTTTATTTTCAAAACCAGCTTTATATAGATAATTTATTAAAAATGTTTCATAAATTTTGTAATCCTTTAGAAATGTTAAAAAATATATATTTGAAATATAACCACCATCATTATATAATCTTTTTAATGCTAGCATTTACCATAAAAAATATGTCACTATTTAAACCATTACATAACATTAATATAGACAAGTTTATGTTGTCAGTTCAAATGAAATAAATGTTAAAAAACTGAATTTTTATTTTGAAATCCTTCAACACAATATGTATAATAGTTTATTTATATTTATATAATCCCACAAAATAACTGAATTATTTTAATAACAGCAGATGTTTAAATAAAAACGTTTTTTTTAAATTACTTGACATTTTCTAAATCTCAGTATTATTAAAATTCCTATATAAATAAGTTTAGTAAAAAAAATTTAAAAAATGAATTCTATAGTAAATTTCATTTTAATTTCATCTCTTTTTATTATAGCATACTTTTATGCGTAATCTACCAACACTTTCTTTAGCCTACTTTCAGTCGTGTAATTATAATTATAGTCTTATACACTTTCATTCAATTTAACATATGATGCTTTTAGCTGCTATTATATATTAATTTACACAATTTTTAAATTACAACGCCATATAATTTATCACTTTTCTTTATTTTTTACAATTTTGCTGCAAGGAAAAAAAAAATAATTATAAAATCATTTCTTCGGTTTTAACACCATATGTGTAACAAAATTAAGTTGGTTGTTTAAAATTGTATCTTAAATGAATGTTGTTAATGTTTAAGCATTAATTACGTTTTATGATATTAAATAAAATTAAGAAAAATTTTAATCAACACTTGATAAAATTTTTAAGCACTTTAAGGATAATTTATTGTATTTTACATAATTTACAAAAATTCAAATCAAAATCGAATAAAATGTGACGAAATTGTCTAAAAATTTTTTTTTAAAGAGAAGCAGCACTCAGGAAATTCTTCCCATTTATTAATGTGTTGCTTTCTTTGGAAATTGGATAGTGGAGAGATGAAAGGTGGGAAAGATTAAGGGCTTCAAACATGGCAACACTGTAATTGCGCGAGTTGATAAGTCTTAGAACAGTTGTTGCTCGCCACCTCATGGAGAGTTGGCGAACTTGTTGAAGCTTTTTGGTTCTTAGCCCTGATTCATTATTTTACTTCGGTAGGGTTAAGTGCTATGGGAACACCGAAGGTGGGAGCTGTGATACATATGAGGGATAGAAAACTCATACATATTATTTTTCTTAATTGATGTTGCCGTCACCGGGAATCGAACCCGGGACCATCAGTGTAACAGTCCAACACGCTAACCATTACAACACAGCGCCCACAAAGAGAATCTAAAAATTTGTGGAATTTTTTCTTTAAAACTTTAATTGATTCACGTTTATTCGTTAAATAAGGGATTAGCATATTTTTTAACTAAAAATTGTGAAAAAACACCCCCATAAAATGTTAACCTGATTAAAAATAAGTAAAATTTTAGATCACTCATAAATTCCACATGTTTCCCAGTCTACCTACAGATTTTTTTTTAAAGGTGTTAAAATTTTTCCAAAACTTTCATTTTAAAATAAAATTTCGTTTCTGGTACTTTTTAAGGTTCAGCTTAAAAAAAATAACTAAATTTTTAGAAAAAAAAAAATTAAGCAAAATTATAAAAAAAAATTTACATTGTATATTTAGTAGATTTTAATTTAACCACATGTGAAAATCTCGTTGAAAATCTCTTGTTTAACCACAAAAATAGCTGACAACAAGTGAACCATTACACAAAAAACTAAAATGACAAAAAATAACTGGAACCAACTGATATGAAACTAGAAAAAACAAAAAGACTAAAGCATATACTTATTTACCCACACACTATCAATGCTTGTATGTAGTTGTACTTAACCACTACCTACGTATTATTTTACCACTACCACAAAGTGTAGTTTTGTGCTGCAGCAAACAAATCTCCGGAAAATGTAGAACTCGTTTTAAATGTAGTAGCAGTAAGAAATAAAATATTTATAAAGGGATGATAAAATGGGTAAAACGGTACTTAAAATGGTGAAATTTTTTACAATAGGGATGATAAAAGTGTACAAAATTCGAAAAACCAAAATTAAATCTTAACCTTTTACTGCATAAAGCGAAGGGACCTGGGCTTGCGGAAAATATAACAAGGCGGAAAATATGGAAATCTATGGGCATGCCGGCGTTCATCGCTAAATCGATTCGATATTGGACCGGATCGAGGTTCTGTTAGGTCAGATTTTCTAGTTTTTAATACGTTTCGTAAATATCGATTGGACAATTTTCGAGATAAATTGACAACGCCTGTAGTAAATATTTATAGTTTTTGGGGGACTTGGAACTTGTTTAACGTCAAACGTTTGAATTCTTACAGTTTGTCAATCAGTTAGGTCCTGAGTTCTACTTGTGAACAAATGGACGAACATTGCTAAATTGATTCGTTATAAGACCGAATCGAGATTTCGGGTTATACACTCAAAAAAATAAGTTAGTAGAAAAATTAGTTAAACGTCTTGTAAATAAAGTATACTATTTTTCAGCAATTTTTTTTTCTTTTTTGCTTAAATCTTAAACTCATTTATTTATCATTTTAAAACATCTAAGTACGAGTAGTAAGATATTTCCATATAAGGCAGAGTAACTTTTCTAAAAATAACCAAAGTTTAACTTTAACCACAGGTATTTCCATATAAAATTGACATTCATAACTATGGTTAAGACTAAAACTTTTGTTAGTTTGAGATAAGTTAGCATGTCTAAATATGACATTCATAACTATGGTTAAGCCTTAAACTTTGAATAATTTTAGATAAGTTAGCAGGTCTATATTGCAAATGCTATTTTTTAAATTCCAAATAAAAAATTTAATTTTCATAAAAATCTAAAATTTATTTACACAAAGTTTATGAAATGATGAAGGTCATACATTTGTCATACATTTTTATGAAACTTTTCATGTTATTTATGAAAACTTCATAAATATTATGAATAATTGATGACAAACGATAAATGAAACATTATCATCAATATGATGATCATCAATATTCATTCAAAAAACGCTTCCCGAAAAAATAAAAAGCACGAAAGAGCAATCAAATTTTCGTAACTTCTTTTCGCTATAAAAAAAAAAAAAAAAAAAAAAAAAAACGGGAGGAACTGAGACATAGTTGGGACCGGAATTTTTTGCCCATATTAAGGACTATCTGAGATCCATGAAGAAAATTATAGATCCCGTGCAATAAATAACTTGAAAACGTCTAATCAAATTGCCAGTCCATCTGTTGGATCAGATATTTTAGTTTTCAAATTAGTACGTTTCGTAAATATCGTCCCAACAGTTTTCAAGATAAATCCAAAATGGCATTCGTTAAAAAAAAAAAAAAACGGGAGGAACTGAGACAAAGTTGGCACCGGAATTTTTTGCCCATAATAAGAACTATCTGATCCAAGAAGAAAATCATAGATCCCATGCAATAAATAACTTGAAAACGCTTAATCAAATTGCGAATCTTTTGATATTGAAAAACATCGGGGTTCCGAGCTATTCCATCTGTTGGATCAGATATTTTAGTTACCGAATTAGTACGTTTCGTAAATATCTTCCCAACAGCTTTCAAGATAAATTCAAAATGGCATTCGTTATGTTTTTTTCGCTTGCTTTTAAATAGGTTTTGGAATCCTACTGGTACGATTTATACGAAAAAAGTTTTCCCAAAAAATAAAGAAGATTAGTTAAAGGAAGTTTAAATCCCGATTCCTTCGATATTGGAACGGATCGGGGTCCTGAGCATTGTTTCATATGTTAGGTCAGATATTTAAGTTTCTGAATAGCTCATATCGGTCGGAAAGTTTTAGAGATAAATAAAAATTGGCGATCGATAATTGTTGTCGGTTTTTTGCAGCATATTTTAAGGGGCCTTAAAAAATAGCATACTTTTAGGGTTTGAGTGAATAAAAAAAGTACACTATAAATCATCAATCACTCAATTTAGTACCAAGTCACTGTAAATTATTAATTTTATCATCTCTATTTTTGAAAGTTGTAGTAATGTTGCAAGTTTATTTTGTTATTTTTAAGTACTTTTATTATAAACCCAACTCTCTAAACCATAGTTAGAGGTTTTTCAAATAGAGAGGATTATATGAATAAAAAAAAAAAACTAAATTAAAACTGTAAATTACATGTTAGTTAAAGATTTGCATTGGAACATTATATACAAGCTCTTTTTATGCAAAATTTTAATATGTGTTTATCATTTTTTTTTAAAGAGTGTCATTAAGATCCTTAAAGGGACAATTTTAAATATTTGGTTAAAAATGTTAAAATTTAAAAAAATATAGTAAATGGTTTTATAGAAAAAAAGAGTGTGGGATTTTAACCATTTTCTTTTAATTATATGATTTATTTAACTTTCTTAAAATCTCTATTTATGTTCTTTTAAATAACTACGTAACATTTTATAATTTATTTTATAATATTTTTTATATCATTTCCAACAAATTCTATAGCACTTTTTCTTACATTAAAAAAAATTTAATGTTTTTTAAGTGTTTACTAAATACTGAATTTCGTTAACAACATCCCTTTAAAATTATTGTAAATAAAACTTTAAACGAAGGCAAACACCAAAGTGAACCAATTTAGAAAACATAAAATTTTATTTTCCATTTTAGTGGGGTCATATTATTTAATTGTTGTTTTAAAAAGAAGCATTTTTAGTCTTGCCCATATTGACTTAACATTAGTGGTAATTGGAAACTGTAATAATTGCATTTAATGGTTAGAACTTGATTGGCAAAATAAAGGAAAGGCAAAAGCAATAGAATTCTAAGGAGTTTACTAAAATTTCGAATTTTAGAAAAACAAATTAAATATTTTAGCTTCTTTGGGTTTATAAACTCAATGTAATAAGTTAGTACAAACTGTAAATATGCTGTTAGTTCAATTTGAAAACATCTTTATATCAATTGTTACTCATTGAAATGGGATTCTGGGACTGAATAAATTATTACTATATTCTTTATCCTTATAGAAAGCGGAGTAGATCTAGACCACGAGTGCCCAAAAGTTCCTTATGGAAGAGCAAACACCAATACATTTAAAGAAAAACTAATTTTTATTCAAAATTTTTTGTTGTAAAAACCAATACATACAAAGAAAAAAGAAAAAAATATTTCAATGTTTACCAGCAAAGCATACGAAAGTGTTGTTGCTTTGCGCTTGCGTGTATAAAGTGAAGAACGACAAAAAAACTAATAAGACAAAGTTGTTTGTGTATTTCGTATTGCTAGTGCTGAGCGCTCTATATGTGTATTAAAACACACAGCCTATAACTAAGTGTTTTTACAAAAACAATTGAGTACCAAGCGCATAGGCCGTGGGCACCCCTGATCTAGACTAACTCAAAAAAATAAGTTAGTAGAAAAGTTAGTAAAACATCTTGTTAGTCAGGTATACTATTTTTCAGCAAATTTTTTGCTAAAATTATGTTTTAAACTAAAATTTTAGTTATACTTAGTCAGCACTTAACTGTTTTGAACTAATGTTTTACTAATATTTTACATATTAAAACATAATTTATTTTGCTAAAAAAAATTGTGCTGATTAGCACATCAATAGTGTCAACGACAACCAGATTAAAATTAATGAATTAGATGTCAAGATGTAGTAGTGACGAGGAAAATTATACTAAAAAGTACAACTCTAGTAAGACACATAAAAAAAATCAACCATGGAAGATTTTGTATCTGTTTTTCATACATAAAACAAAATTGTGGATTGAAACAACTTAAATTTGGCGTTGTCACCGGCTTGTGAAAGTAATTGTCTATTTATTAAATAAAAGACAAAATAAAATATTTAAATTTAATAAAGATTAAATGTGTATTTGTAAACCAAATGTTTATAGAGATTAATAATCTAATGTGCTCAAATTGCAAACAAATATACAGCAGGTAGACAGACTAAAGCGAAAGACAAAGACACACATCTTAGTTAGATTTTTATGTTTCGTTTTTTTTATTGCAAAAAAAGGGTTGTACAGTGGACTCGCAGAAACGTTAACATCCAGTAACATGAACGTCCCAGAAACATGAACACTTTTTTTACATTGACTATTCCAAAACGTGAACAAAGTTAATACACACATAGAGCACTCAGCACTAGCAATACGAAATACACAAACAACTTTGTCTTATTAGTTTTTTTGTCGTTCTTCACTGTATACACGCAAGTGCAAAGCAACAACACTTTCGTATGTTTTGCTGGTAAACATTGGAATATTTTTTTCTTTTTTCTTTGTATGTATTGGTTTTTACAACAAAAAATATTGAATAAAAATTAGTTTTTCTTTAAATGTATTGGTGTTTGCTCTTCCATAAGGAACTTTTGGGCACTCCTGCTCTAAAACGTGAACACATTTTTTTCTAAGAAATGTTTCTATTTCTTCAATATTTTAGCAATTTGGGGAATCCCCGAATAATAAGAATTTGTTATATTAAAATTGTTTTAGTAAATGCATTAGAAATTAAGAACTGTTAAATATCAAAAACGTATTAAAATCAATAATTTGGGTATGCAAAAATTGTCTTAGATTCTGAATTTGGTCTATTTAAAAAAGTCCCAAAATTAGAAAGTTTTCTAATACGAAAAATTTCTTAAAGTGTTAATATTTTCCTATAGGCAAGTGTCTGAATATTTAAAAAGTTTTTCTAAAAATGTATGTTTGAATTTCAGAATTTTTCAGGAGAAAAATATTCAAAATCTTTGCATATTTTATTTCATTGTTAAATAATCAACATAATGATTGGTTCTGAAGGACTTGGAATATAATTTATTCTAAGTGGATCAATTCTGTAGTAAAATCAGAAACACGAACACCCCTTACAAAAATTAGTTCACGTGTTATATTTTGTTATTTTTTCGTTTCGTTTCTATAATTATCTGCAGCATTTGCGTTCTTTTAAAATATAGCATCATTTAGACAACCATTGATGTAAGTAGTTCAAACATAATTTTGTTTATGTTATATATAATTATTTCTATTTTTTTAGATATTACATTAGTTCATGTCGTTAATTCGGAATTATGAACATTTTTGTATTTTGTAACGAATTGCAAATTATTTTTAAAAGAATCGCAAAAATATGTTTTTATGATTTTCAGCAAATAAATTAACTAAAGTATAATTTTTCTACAAATTTTTTGATTTTTTTTCAGTCTACTAATATTCAGCAAAAATTTTATTAATTTTTAGCAAGGGTATTTTAATTTCTAATCTATAATTTCTATAATTTCTATAATTTCTAAGTGTTAACAAAACTTTTGATGAATCTACTAATTTTGTTGCTAAAAATCAGCTCGCTGATTTAAATATGTTTTTTTAAATTTCAACCATATTTTCTTGTTTCAAATTTAAATATTTGTCTAAAAATACATTTGTATGTACAATAAATATTTGGTTGCTAATATCAATATTTTATTATATATAAAACTATAAAAAAAAAATTTATATTATTTTAAAATTATTTTATTAATAAAAAATTCTTTTCCACAAACTGGACTCGAACCGGCTACCTTCTGCTTGTCAGGCAATTACTTTACCTCTAGCCTAAACTCAATTTGAATTTGTATTTTCAAATTTCTACCTGGAATATTTTTTCTTTCAAGTTTAAATATTAATGCCTAAAAATAGATTTGTATGTACAACAGAAATTGGGTTGCTAATCTTAATATTTTATTAGAGTTACCAAAACTTTTAAAAAATTTTATATTATTTTAAAATTGGTAACGAAAACTTATATTTGAGATAGAGTGATTGTTTTTTTTGCAAGCGCAACTAATATTCGATTTTAACTACAAATATTTTGTTCAAGGTATAAAATCTCCGAAAAGTGCTAGGGTGTTGGTATTAAAGGTAATGTAGAAGATCATATTTTTTCAATATTGATAAGGAAAACCAATAGTTTGAATGATGTGACTGTGTTTTGGTTAGTTTTATATGTTTTCTGTTTACAATATAGTTTAATTATTCTGATATAAAATTTTAAGTACATACAATTAAACTTATTGAATAATGATTAAATTTTGTTGGTTAGAATTTAATTCCAACCCATTTATTCTCTGTGTGTACAGTTGAAATTTATCAAATTTTTACCAGAGTACTATGCGTGTGCGTAAATTTTTTATATGATTTTGTTGTTGTAATAATTTTTTTGTTTTTAATTATAAATTTTTTTTTTTTTTGAGAAATTTGGTATAAATGGAATTTAAAATGAAGAAATCGCTCCCCTAAATTAGATTAGATTAGAAGGCACTATGCACTGCGACCAATGTAGGTCTTTTGTGCTGCGTAAAGTTACCTACAGATTCAAGCTACCTATAAAGCCAATTATCCTATTAGGCAAAATGTTCGTGATGTCGGAAGGCGAAATGAAGCGATCACCCAGAAACCTAAGTCTCCTATCACAAAGCCTGGGACATTCACAGAGAACATGCTCCGAAGTCTCAGACACCATCTCGCAAAACCTACACATATCCGTGTCCGATTGACCCTTCTTGTGCAGATGGTATCTGAGATTACAGTGTCCAGTTAAGTACGACGCCAGGGTCCTCAAACCCCCTCCTTTCAAGCGACAAGAGTCGCCTCGACCCCATACTGAAAAAAGTGATCAATCTTTTAGACTGGCGCTGACCAGGAGAGTTTTCTCATTAACCAGATAATTCAGACTCTCTCCATGCCCTGAGCCTTTCCCTAACATACCCCTCAGGTATTCCACAGAATGGTTCAGGACCAATAAAGGGCCTTCGGGCCCCGCGGTTGGCAAGACAATCTGCCCTCTCGTTGCCCTCATGACCAGGAATCCACCCCAAGGTTAGAGAGTTGCCCCTACCGAGCCTATTGAGAGTCTGAATGCATTCCATGACCAACCCGGACGACACCTTATAAGCCATTAAGGCCCTCAGTGCAGCCTGACTGTCAGAAAGAATGTAGATGCGAGATCTGCGAGTTCCCCTTCGCAGGCATTCCCCTGCACAGACACAGATGGCCCAAATCTCCGCCTGAAAAATGGACGGATATTTTCCCATAGGTAAAGCACGCTGGAAGCCTGGTCCAAAGACGCCCGCACCCATTCGACTGCTTAGAGCCATCAGTGAACCATACCTGAGAACCATCTTCCGGTTCCCAGAATTGATTGGTCCACATGTCTCTGTCAAACAATAACACATCAAAATATCTATTGCTCACCTAACCAGTGCAAAACATCTTGTTTTTTAACAAATATGTTTTGTTAGTTAACTCTTATCTGCCTATTAAGATAAATTCTTAATACCGAAGCCTTTAAAGAAGTTTAGAAATATTTCATTGTTCAATATTTTTACAGCCCTTTCCAGATTTAATTCTTTACCTAATATTGTAAATTAAAAACTTTTGTAGTTGTAATCGATTAATACTAACAATTATTTGTATAACTAACAAAGTTTTAACAGCAACAAATTTTAAATAGCTTTAACAAGAAAAGCTTTTATATTTACGGAAATAATTTACAAAATGTAGTAAATATTTATATTTACAATATTTCAAAATATTTACATAAAATGCTATGAAAATAATTTATTTCAAAAGAGGGGACTGTAAACGTTTGTAAAATATTTTATGGAATAAGTTTGTTTGGAAGTAAATTTAGTAAATTTTTTTAGAAAGGTGTTAAAATGTATGTAATTCAATACGTAAATTGAACAAGGCAGTAGTATTACACTTTTTTAATTAAATAACAGTAAAAGCGTAGCATATTTTAAGGGGACTTAAAAAATTTACTTACTTATGAGTAGGGAAACCAAAAAAATACAGCTCTAAAAACAACGAAAAACAGTAAAACAAGACGTTTAAATATAAAAAATAAGCTGTTTAGTTTTAAAAAAATAAACTGTAAAATTTTATATGTTTTTAATAAAATCGTTACTGCAAATAAAATATTTGTAAAATTTGTTCTTTGGACCTTCGTCAGTCAAACAAAGGTGCAATAGAGATACTATTTTAGTAATCTTCAAAGCTTGATTAACCATCAACATGTAAAATAAAATGTTAAACTCTCAATCAAAAAAAAGTCTTTAAAATACCAATTGCTAAAAAATAGCAAGAAAAAAAATTTCAATTTCAAAAGAAAAAAGCTAAAATAAGCTTATTTAAGCAAAAAAAAATCAAAAATTAGCTAATATTTAAGAAGTAAGCACAGCGTATGCACAGCGCATACTTTAGGGACACGCCCAAAATGGGCCCCGAAATATGCGGTGCATAGAAATAATTGTCCTCATCTAATACGCTAGATGTATGAAAAGGCGCGAAAACTTTTGGGACACTCCCCAAAGTAAGCAAATGTCCCTAAACTATGCGGGGGAACGAATAAATGTCTCTAGAGTATGCGCTGTGCATACATATATATATATATTTTTTTTATTAATTAATAATCATATAATTACAAATTATATACTATTATCTTAACCGAGCACTAGCTAATATGGCTTTCGGCGCGTTGTAGCCAAAACAGACCAGTGCATCTGGTGAGAACCGAACCCACGACCCCCTCATGGATAAGCAAGCACGTTACCAACTAGCCTCCCGGGATACACAATTGGAAGTATTTAATTGCATACTTTTAAGGTAATTTAATTACTTATACATACTGTAAGATGACATTAAATATTTTAAATTTATTTTGAAAGGATAGAATTATTAAAAATTATTCAACTGTTTTACAAATTACAAAAAAAATAATGAAAACTTTATAACAATTTTTAATATTTCAAATTTATTTTTTAAATTATTATATAATAAATTATATTTGGCTACATATTTAAAAAAATATTTAAAAAAAAAGTCGTGTATGTTTTTGAGGGAACTTGAACAATTTGCATACTTTGTAGCTTTAAGAGAAATTCATTATGTCTACAAACATCAAAAATGCAGCCTGTTTTGGGGGACTTAACAAGGTTACATGATTTAAAAAAATAATAGTATTTTTAAACTAAATTTGCATACATTTCAGATATTTGAATTACGAGTATTAATACATGATTTGAAGAGTATTTTTTTTTTTTGCAATGATTAAACTATAATTATTTAAAAATTTTTAAGTGCTTTACAAATCACAAAAAAGTAATGCATACTTTAAGGCACCGTTTAAACTTGTATGAACTCATTCATGCTCATATATGAAGTCATTCAAGGTCATACATGTCCGTATGGGATTCATATATGATCATATGATTTCATATGTGATCATATATGTGATCATATATGTGAAAATTGCCTTAATTTTCGTAACTGTACACATATAAACATGTATGGAAATGTATGGACATGTATGATTATATATGTAAATACTACCTCAATTTTCGTTATTGCACACACATGAACTTATATCATATGAACACGTATGAATCACTTATGAACACATTTGAATCATGTATGGATGCATGTGGACATGTATGAAGCATGTGTGGATCCATATAAGTCGATTTTTAACAGGGTATTGATATTTGCACTAATTCTTAATAAGACAATGTTCTATAAATGCAAATTTTGGTTGAAAATTTTTCAGCGGATTCATGATGTGTCTACATTATACTTATTTCACTATTTAACAAAAAAGGTGTTATATATTTTTGGGGTATTCAAAAAATGTGTATACTTTAATAATTGCCTACTTTTAAGGTATTTAAATTTGTAAAGAATACTTCTAGGAAAAGTTTAATATATTATGCAATTAATTGTTTCTACAATTTCGTTTTACTTCCTGAGTTATTATAAATATATTTCTAGCTTTAAGATTATTTAAATAAAATTATGTTGTTTATTTTTTCTATTTGATTGATATTTTAAATGTTTTCCATTTGATTAAGGAAATAATTTTCTATTTTTTTTCAGTTTATTTAACTTTTTATTTATGTACAGTTGACAACTTTTCAAATTAATGAAGTTCTTTTGGTATGTATGTGTACATGACATTTTGACAGTTAACATTTGTCCAAGTCAAAAAAGTATCTACGAATTTTTTGTTATATATTTTTCCTTTAAACTTGATTTATTTCTAATCAAGATACTACAAAAACTACTACAACTAACAAAATAGCAAAGTAAACAGTTTATATTTTCTAAAACTTGTATGTTAAATTAATCAAATAAGAGAAGAAAAAACTAGCACTTAAACAAATTTAAAGGAATTTTCTGGATATTTATTTTTAATTAAGAAAATGTTTCCTTATTTTATATATAAAAACATTCCATTTAAGTAATTTCGAACTCAAGTTAAATTTCAAATGAAATTATTAAGCCTAAAAATATGCAATTTTTTATTTGTTAATTTTCCCCCAAAAGTATGCATTGTTTTTTGTATATATGCTTAAAAGTATGTCATTATTTGTTTTTCTGTATATTTATTTATATTTCATAGTAAATTATCATGGGAAACATTTTTATTACACATTTTGTGTTAAATTGAATAACTTATATACAAATATTCACAAGTACGTATGTTTTTGTGTGTAAATACTTACACAAATATTTAAGTGAACAATTTCTGTGGTTTACGCATAGTTAATATTTATGTATTCATTTGTTGAAAATGTCTGTATACGTGTTAAACAAATGTGTTAATCCTTGACACGTTTACAATAAATTGTACCTGTGTGAGTTTAAAAGGGTATATAAGGGAAAAAGTATGCAAAAACAACAGCATTTCATTAAAAGCTAAAGTATTTTAATTAATTTTTTATTTTTTTTTTTATAAAAAATTAAAGTTCAACTTAAATTTCACGAGAAAAACTCAAAATGTCGCAAAAATCACTGTAAGCGAATGATAATAAAAATTGTCTGTGTAAATTTTAATTTAAATATGCTTATCTCACTTATAGCTTCGATTACACACGACTTCATATGTAAAGCTTGTAACTATTTTGAATTTTCGTATTTTATAAATATTCAGTTTTAAAATTCATGCTTTTAACTGCCTTCATCATTATCTGAAACAAAATCTAAATTTACAAACTGACATTTACATACAATACTTAAGCAATATTAGGGTGACAAATATATATAACAGACCTATCTTGATATAGTAAAAACTTTCCAGACAGTGAAAATTTCATAAAGTATAATATCAACATAGAGTCTATGCTAAATAATTCGCCGTAACTTTGGAATTTATCCATGGATTTTAATCAAATACGAGGGCGCATCAATAAGTCCGTGACATTTTGAATGAAACACAGTTTTTTTTTTGAAAAAAAAAATAAATTATTTTTCAACATAATCTCCTTTTAGCTCAATAAACTTAGTACAACGTTTATCCAATTTTTGTATCCCTTCCAAAAAATAGGATTTTTCAAGGTCTATAAAATAAGCATTTCTTGGCTATATGGGGTCGTTTTTTTTTTTTTAAATTCTCGTTAAATCGGTCCTATAAGTTGCCATAATATTCGCCACGATTACGTTTATGGTCAATTGAAAGCAAACGCGGCACCCATCTTGCAGACAGCTTTCTTAAATCCAACTGATCATTTAAAATCGAAACCACACTGCCATATGAAATGCCTATGGCATCAACAATCTCACGCACTTTTACTCTTCGATCGGCCAACACCATATCGTGGATTTTTCGACATCTTCGGGTGTATTGACCTTAATTGGCCGTCCAGAACGTTCGTGTCATTTGTACTTGAGCGACCACAAAGAAAGTCAGTAAACCACTTTTTTACCATTGAAATCGATGGTGCAGGGTCCCAATAGTATTTATCAAGCTTTTCCTTGGCTTGATTGATGTTTTTTTTTTTGCAAAAAAATAATGTTTAATGAGAACTCGAAATTAACTTTTTTTCCATTTTTAAAAAAATCCACGAGGTTGTATGATTTGAACAGCTGTTAAACGCAAAGTAAATGACGGAACTTGCTCAAAATTTGACGGTAGTCTATTAACAGGTGGTACTTGATGGAAGCAGTGTTGCATTTCATTTAACTACGAGGGAAGTTCGAAAAGTCACGGACTTATTGATCCGCCCTCGTTTATCTTATTTTCTTTGTAAAGGCCTTTTTTACATAAAGAATAAAAATAGAAGTTGTTAATTAAGTAAAAATCGTATTTTTATCAAATTTTCTTTATAATACCTACCAAAATATGTATAAAAACCTTTGTACAAATTTAGTACAAATAATTTTAACCCTAATTTAAAATTTCCTGAAAAACTATAAAATTCTTACATACCCAAAATATCAGAGATAAACTATGATTTATAAAAAAATATAAATGATTTTTTTGCTTAACTCAAAAAAGCTGATAAGTGCATTATGTGCATCTGTTGAATATGTTGTCAGTTTTAACGAAAAGAAAACTATCATCAACATCGTCATCATCATGGTAATATGAATGATGATTAAATCAACGCATGACGGGTTTTCGTATTTTTTGTTAAAACGTTATTATAAAACTGTGATAATACTCTTTTCAATGATGAGTAGTATTATGTAAATGAAAAGGGGACGTAATGAAAAATAAAACCCACATAAGAATTACATAAATTTTCAAAAAACAAATATATATATTTATCTTTAATATTTATGAAAACATATGTAAATGAAAAACTAATAGACAAAAGTGAATACAAATATGATGAATTTTATATAATTTTTGGTATTTAAAATCAGAGATTATATGGGGTTTAATTAATGCTATAGTTATACAAAAAGACGAGAAGTTTGTAGCCCGATCAAAAAAAAGTTATATCTCATATATCAAATCATATCTCACTTCACATAGATCGATATTTAATCATATCCAAGTTCATTTCAAAATTATGGTATACAGTAATATCTAATTAGATCACTTTAAATATATTGTGGGGTTAAATTAGATCAGAATTGATCTCAAAATTGAGGTATTCAATTATATTTAATTAAGATTCTGCTAGATCCCAAAGTATCCCCTGGGATTAATTAAGATCTGATTGGATAAAATTGTTAGTGGATCGAATAATTAGTGGATCGAATAATTAGTGGATCGAATAATTAGTGGATCGAATAAGATATTTTGGGATTAATTTGACAAATTGTAGTGATTTTTACATTATTATTTTTTATCGATTTAAGCGCTTTTATTTTTTTTTTCACCAAAATAATCGATTTCCATATTTTAGTGATTTTTACTTGTTTTTTTTTTTTAATTAAAATTTTTATTTGACAATTTTATTGACGTTTTACTTAAATTATTTTCCCGCGAAATCTTTTGGCTTGTCTGCGGAGGTTAAAACTAATTTTGATAATATTTAATGGACGACCCTGTTAAAAATACACAAATATGTATCCATAAATGAAAACACAGGCTTCATACATGTCCACATGCATCCATACATGATTCATAAGTGTTCATAAAACAATCATATGAGGAATCAAAAATGTTCATATGTGTGCATTAACGAAAATTGAGGCAATATTTACATATATAATTATACATGTCTATACATTTCCATGCATGGTCTTATGTGTAAAATAACGAAAGTTGAGGTAATATTTACATGTATGATCACATATGAACTGTGATCACTTCATATATGAGCATGAATGAGTTCATACATGTTTATAAATGGGTGCATATATGTTGTCGTTTAAAGGGCTCCTTAGCATTACATTTTTAAATTTAATCTTAATAAATCTGAAAAATAAAAACAATATAACAAATTGCTGTTTCTAGGTAAAAGTGTAAAAAGTTTTTTTCAAAAAATTATTAAAATGGATTTTTTTTTTTAATTTCATTGCTGTTTAAAAATTGTTTTTGCTTATTTATACCGATTTTATCAATTTAAGCGGTTTTAAATGACTATAGCTTACAAGGGCGGTATCCCTAAGCGGACCACCTAACCTCATGAACATACATGCTAGTTTTTAGAGGAGAGGGTAAAATTCGGTTTGAAGTTTGGGCACCTAAAAATATTTTTTTTTTTCTGCTATAAAACATACCCAAGTTTCAATGCGAGGTATTCCGCGTCGGAATACCTCCCATGTAAGTGATTTTTATAGACTTTAGAGATTTTTTAGACTTTGTTGGTCTATTTAAGTAAATTTTCCCAATTCGCGATTTTTTTAAAGTGTTTGTATCCGTCATATAATGACAATCGAAATTAATTTTATTACAATTAATTACTTAAATTTTTTTTTAGTAATTTGTAGTGTCCGACCGAGTACTCGGCTTCGGAGTTCGGCCAAAAAGTGAAGTTCGGCCAAGTTCGGTGTTCGGCCAAATTTTGGCCGAGCTACCGAACTTTTTATGATTATTTATAAAAAGCACAAATAAATAACAACTGTGGTTATATTTACTTTTCAGAATTTACAAAAAATACAATGTTGAATATGAGAGAATACCAAAAAAAAACAACGATATTTAAATATCAATGTGTGTGAAAAAATTTCAAAAAGCCAAAAGAGTTTAAAAAAAAAATTTCCAGAAATATACCTACAAGACTTATAAGCAAATAATAAAACTTAATGCGATATAGTTAAATAAAAAAAAAAAATAAAAATTCGAGTGGTTAGTAATCCTAACATGAGAATAACAGGTTCATCAATTTGGGATAGACATGATGTAGTACCAGACTTAGAAGTAGCAGAAGCAAACGAAAATTTTATTGAAAAATAAATTAAAATGTTTATTACGGAGCCTTTAAGTCCCGAAATATAAATATATTTGAGTATTGGAATTCAAGTCCATTTACAAATATAAAAGCTGTAGCAATAAAATATTTATCAGCCCCACCAACTAGTGTAGCTAGCGAACAGCTTTTTAGCGCTGCCGGACAGCTGTATTTTGATAGACGAAGCAATTCACATGGTGTGAATGCGGAAACGTTGCTTTTCTGTCATTACAATATTAAACTTTTTAATTTTAAATATTAAATATTAAAGTTTAAGTTTTTTTTTTCTATATCGACTTAAAAATCGATCAACTATTTTCTTTGACTATAAAATATAGTACAAATATTTTATTCTTTTTTGTACATAAAATAGTACAACTATTTCCAAATATGATTTTTTAAAAAAATAAACCTATAAATTTGTATTTTGTTTATGTTTAATAACTTTTTGGTTTAAATTTATTGATCTAAAAAAACAATTTATATTTTTTTTATGAAAACAAAAAGTTCGGCTTCGGCTTCGGCCGAACATTGATATTATGGCCGAAGTTCGGCTTCGGCTTCCGCCGAAAAAAATGAGTTCGGTCGGACACTAGTAATTTGTTGCATATGAAAGTATTTACAATTTCAGAAAGTTCTTTACGCGATTTTTTAATTTAACAAGAAAAGTACATACTGCATAACAAGTTTCTCTAACTCAAAAATATTTCTATATGTCCCTAACCATATCGGTGTCGATATTTGCCAATTTTAGCGTTATTTTATAAATCTACTGTAATTTAAGAAATTTGGCTTTTATTATTTGGCGTTATTTTTTAGAATTTATTTTGATCGTTTTTAATATTATTAAACCTTTTTTCACAAGGATGAAAAATGTAACTGATAACAAACCAGTTTAAATTTAAACCCGCAACCGTTAGCTTCTAAAAACGGTCATTGTCATCATTTTGGAATATTTATTTAAAACAAGGTGCTTTGTTAAAACTTAGTGTTTTTTGTTTTGGCGTTTTTTCTTCATTTCATAATTTTTTTAATATAATTTTCAAAGAAGTAACGTATTTTTAAAAATATGGCAACCATGACTGACATAAAACTGCAAACCGTTTAAAAACCAGTTTAACGTAGCTTCATCGTAGCCGTTAGAAACCGTAAGGGTAACTAATAACGGCAACGGCTAAATACAT
>CM037852.1:6310797-6398872 GCA_021234595.1 Delia radicum
TGGGATCAAATCTGACCCCAATTTTTTGCGCTTTTTACTGTGTCGATTTCAAAGAAAATATATACAAATTGGGTATCAAACGAAAGGTATTTCTGAGATCTATCCTATAGAATAATAAATTAAAAAGTTCAAAAACACAAAAGTTTCGCACACACTTCAAACACATTTTTACCCCCTAAAAATTAGATTGCGCAGTAGGGCGGGTCGATTTAAAAAATCGCTCAACGTTCAAGGAAAATCGTATTCTAGGGATCAAAATAAGAAACTTTGCCGAAGGAACCATACCTCTAAAACGAATTGTGATGTCCCGACTTTTGACCCGTAGGGTCAAATTTGGAAAAATCCCACTTTGATATTTCAGAAAGAAGGAGGAATCTCTCCAAGATTATGGGAGCTACTTCTTCTCCGGGAGACGCGCTAGCAGATTAATGCATAGATCATCATACTAGGTGACCGTTAAGGGCTTAAAATTTAAGTTGAAAGAGGGCCTTTTTAGCCGTGTTTTTATAGCAAAATATACAAATTTCGGGATAGGGATATTTCAGAAAGTAGTAGGAGTCTTTCCAAGATTAGGGTCTCTATTTCTTCTCCGGAAGACGCTCTAGCAGATGAATGCATAAATTATATTCGATTGGGTTGGACTCGATTATGGCACTCTAAATGGGTCAAAGTGGGATTTTTCAAAATTTGACCCTACGGGTCAAAAGTCGGGACATCAGAATTCGTTTTAGAGGTATGGTTCCTTCGGCAAAGTTTCTTATTTTGATCCCTAGAATAAGACTTTCCTTGAACGTTGAGCGAGTTTTTTGCCTCCATACAAATCGACCCGGCCTATTGCGCAGGCATATTTCATAGCAAATATTTTTTACTTTTGTCTTCACTATTCCCCTATCCAAGTTTAATTAAGAGTTGTGCGGGTTTCATACTGTGTAGTTTCCTTGTGTGTTATAGCAAAAAGATTTGTTTTTAATACTTTTAACAGAAAATTTTATTACAGCAATTTTATTATTCGAAATGATTATATATTGCCTGAAACTTAAATTTTCATTTGCTTAAAAACGTTTTATTTCAATTTTGAAAATTAAATAAATTAAAAAAAAATTATATTTTTTGCAAGTAACCATAAAGGACCTTTAATAGATAAAAAGAACTCTAGCTAAAAGTGATGTTATAATATACTAAGTAATATTTTTAAATGTGTAAAAAACACATTTATAAAGATATATATTTAATACAGGATTCAATATGAAATTACATATAATTTTTAATGGAATTTTCATTTTAGATTTGGTTTGTGGGCTATATTAAAAGATTTTCATAAAATGAATTTGTGTGGTTTTTTTTTAGCTATAAACGATTTAAATGATTACATTTTGGATAAAAGCAGAAGGTTTTTTAAAAAAAAAGAAATATAATTGATAAGAGCTCAAAATATAATTATATAGACAAGCAGCTAGAGAAAAATTATATAAGAAAACATGTTTATAAATAATAACAGCGAATTTATTTGACTTTGAAAATGAATTAAGGAAAATGAATTTAATATTTTCTGTTAAAAAAAGTCATGCATTCTGGTTTATTGAAAATGCAAGGTAACGATTTGGTTTTGAATTGATACCACGTATTAATTTTTTACAAGGCATGCCAAATATATAGATAGTAAAATAAAACATTAGTGTAAAATGTAGTATAAGAACGGTAGTATAAGACGGTAGTATGAGGCGGTACACTCTAAGAAAAAGCTTCATTGATTTTCGTCCAATGCAACTCTTTATAAATATCATGAAGCTGTTACATAAAAATACAAATTGATGACAAGTTTCTTCATATTTTTGAAATATTTCTGAAATATAAAGAAGTTTTATAGCTTTCATTGAAATGTTTCATAAATGTTATAAGACGATTTTTAAGAATTGAAAATTTTTCTTTGGTAGAGTACAAACACAATAAATGCTACATCCAATTACGAACAATTATGTTTAATACATTATTTTTAAAACCCAATATTTTTGCATCTGCAATTCAGAATATCAATTGATATTAATTGTTTTAAAAATTCAGAAAATATGCATTAACCCTCTAACTGGCAAACGATGTTTTGCAACGAAATTCTTACCATGTGCTCTACTCGAAAAACAAATAATAAGTTCTTCAACAAAATATATATATACAAAAATATAAAATTAAAATTTTTAAAATATCTTCAACCGCCCAGGATTTATACGATGTCAAAGTTTCAACCTTGGTTTGCAATATATCCACTAAAGGGCGCTTTAGGGCAACAAAAATTTCGTAATGAAGCATGTTTCAATATATCTCGAAAGTTAGGTTGCAAATTTTCCAGCAGATCTATGACGTGCCATTAATGAGTTAATAATATCTATTAAATATTTAATTGTGTGCACCAAGCACACAAAATTTACAGTTTTTCAAGACAAAAAAAATCGTTGCCTAATTTAGGCGATATGAGCCAAAATAGTTTAGGGTGCATTTTGAAAACTAAGGCATACAAAAGAGAAGTTTTGGACAAAAAAAAATTTCTCTTACCAAGATATAACCACTGCTTTTCTGCTCCTATTTAAGAAGATATCAGGATTTTCGCTTTTTGGAAAAAGCGAAATTAGGCGAAAAAGTATCTAAACTTCTATTTATATTGTGCAAACATCAACGCTTTGCTATTAATACTTAATGTTTTTTCTTCTGCCAAATAAAAATCCGTCTATAAGTTTATAAGTTAACACGATGTCCTTTAGAGGAATCCTGATAAAATATTGTGAGTCCTTGGAACAAAGTAAGGACTTATTATTAAAGACAAAGCTTAAATCTTATTTATATTTTATTATAAATAGTTTTTTGTCAACTTAAATTGGTTTTTTAGAATTTTGAAAACTATTTTTTTTTTTAATAATTAGTTTTTGAAGTTTCACGAAATTTTGATTTTGAAGCTTTCTCGCTTCCAAACCGCACACGAAAAATTTCTTCGCAGAATATTTAGCCAAACTTAATTTTCTATCGGAATATATTAATTTCTAAGAATAAAACGTTCATTTGACGCATTTGTGGTAAATTTTATGAAGGCTACCCTGAGACAGCCTTACCTGTTAGAGTGTTAAGAATTTTCATTGTGAATTTAAAAACATTAATTGATAGTTAGGAATTTCCGTTTTCACTGAAATTTTTAAAGATTAATATATATTCAACTGATTAGAAATTCTGGCTTTTAATTGATGTTATGATAGTTTCTCAATTTTAAATAGAAAATCTAAATTAAAAATTACATTTTCTTAAATTTAAATGAAAATTCTTAATTTCTATTGATGGTTTCTAAATTTCAAATGGAAATTCTTAATTTCAATTGATAGAAAAACAAACAAAAATATGTTCACACGGTTTATGAAACTTGTTTATGAAATGATGAAGATTTATGAAACATTTGATATAAATTTTTATGAAACTCTTCATCATATCTATGAAAACTTCATAAATGTGGTGAATAATTTATGACAAACGATTTATGAAACAGTTCATATTAATTTATGACAAACGATTTATGAAACAGTTTCATCTATATGATGAAAAATTTTCACTGAGTGTAGTATAAAACGGTAGTATAAGACGCATTATGAAATGATGAAGATTTATGAAACATTTGATATAAATTTTTATGAAACTCTTCATCATATCTATGAAAACTTCATAAATGTTGTGAATAATTTATGACAAACGATTTATGAAACAGTTTCATCAATATGATGAAAATTTTTCACTGAGTGTAGGATAAAACGGTAGTATAAGACGCTAGTAGTATGTTTGTGCGGGTTCTGCGCCAGAGGAGGAGTGTTTTTTCTAGGAAGTGCTTTATGAGTGTAGTATAACAGGGCAGTATAATACGACAGTATAAGACGGTAGTGTAAGACTTTAATATGAGACGGTAGTATGAGACTGTGTTATAAGACTTTAGAATAAGACGATAATGCACTCAAAGAAAAAGCTTCATCATATTTATGAAATGTTTCATAAATTTTCGTCCAGTATAACGTTTCATAGTATTTATAAACATTTCTTAAAAAAGAAAATCAATTAAATCATATTTATGTAAATGTTTAACTACTCGTATATATAAAGAATATTTTGTATTAGTAAGGATTTCAATATTTTTGTGTAGAAAAAGAGTTCATAGAGACCATGATATAGTCATTATAATTATTATTGTTTATAAAATATTTCATAAAAATTGATGAAATTTTTACATTGGACGGAAACATAAGTAGAAAACTTTAAAATAAGATGATGGTATAAGACTTTAGAATAACACGGTAGTATAAAATCACATCTTCATCTAACAAGTGTCATTTGGCATTCTTAGGTTTTTATCAATAATGTTTGGACCACAATGTGTTAACACACAATTAGTTAATTTAAACATATTTATATTAAAACGTTTTCACTTTAACAAAAAAAAATAAGTTTTTCGTCTTCATTAAATATTAAATATAAGCAAAATTTATTAAGACTTTCAATAACATTTTCACACTCCAATTGCATTTCATAATATTAACCACAATACAAAAATATAAAACTATTCATTTAACAAAACTTTTGTTAATAGCTTTTAGTTTATTATTTATGACCAGATAAAATACAATACAAAAGAATTACTTAAATACTTGACCACCTTATACAAAACCCAAGCCTGTTTATAAAATATATGTATATTCAGAGAGTATCCTCTATATACAACAAGCTTTTTGAAACTTTTTTTCACTTTCCCTTAAAGTAGAAAAATATTTATTTATTATAATAATTTGATTGATTTATTGCCAACAATTTGTTAGGTAACTATTTCGTAATTCATGAGTTTAGTTTTCTACACTTTAATGAGCCATAAAAGAAAAAGGAAGGAATTTTCAAAGACAGATGAATGACTGCCAATAAGTTATTTGTGAAAATATTATACTGATATAGTAAATGTAAAATAAAAAAGAAAATCAATAAAATATTTCCACGGAATTTAAGTAATTTTTATATTGAAAACTTTAGCAAATTTTACAAAAACTATAAGTATAAAACAGTAGTCCGGCGATAGGTCCTCACATTCTTGACGGATATTGTCTTTAAGAGCTGCAAGAGTCTGTGGCTTGTTGACATAAACCCGCGACTTCAAAAAGCCCCACAAAAAGAAGTCTGGGACGGTCAAATCAGGCGATCTTGCTGGCCAGTGCAAATCGCCAAAACGGGAGATTAGGCGCCCGGGAAATGCATCCTTCAGCATATCGGTTGTGGCACGTGCAGTGTGTGCCGTTGCAACCGTCCTGTTGGAACCACATGTTTTCCAATCCCAATTCATCAAGTTGCGGCAAAAAGAACTCGTTGATCATTGCTCTGTAGCGCTCACCATTCACAGTAACCGTTTGGCCCGCGACGTCTTCGAAGAAAAAAAGGTCCGATGACTCCTCCAGCGAAAACAGCATACCACACAGTGACTTTGAGCGGGTGTAATGGCTCTTCGTGGGTTACACGCGGATTTTCAGTGTCCCAGAAGCGTAAATTTTGCTTATTTACGTACCCGCTAAGATGGAAATGGGCTTCATCACTCATGATTATTTTTGATGAAAAATCATCTTCCTCTTGGTGGTGATTAAGGATGGCTTGAGCGTATGTTACACGCGATTGGCGGTCAGCAGCTAACAGCTGATGCACCGTCTGGACTTTGTACGGAAACATCTTCAAATCTTGTACCAAAATTCGCTGTAAAGACCGTCGACTGATACCCATTTGCGTGGCACGTCGTCTGGTCGATGTCGACGGCCATGACATCCTCGGCTACAGCAGCAATATTCTCTGCAGAACGGCTACTCCGGGGTCTGCCACGCCTGGCAGCATCTCGTGTTGTGCCAGTCTCTTCGAGGCGAGCGGCTAAACGTCGCAGTGTTTCACCAGTAGGCGTTGGACGGCCAGGAAATCTGCTAGAAATTCACGTTGTGCCAAAGTCACAGACCGATTATTGGTGAAATAAATAGTCACCAATATTCCGCGTTCTGGAGCAGTGTAGCGTAACATTGTTTATTAACGTGTATTTCGCATGTGTTTACTACACAAATGTCAAAACAGAACTGACATTAGGGGCCAATCGCAAAATTTATAGCATTTTCTGATAGGAGGATTACTTTTGCGCCACCTTGTATAAGATATAAGACGATAGTATAAACCAGTGGTATAAGTCACAGTACAGTAGTATAAGTATAAAAAGGTAGTATAAGGCGGTAGTATCATTTGCGTCTGACTCAATGGTTTCAAAGCGAAATCAAAGTTGACAATTGTATAACAAAACCACCATAGAGTTTTGAAAAGTTAGTTCGAACTCAATTTTTATTCAGCTGTTTTTGACCATTTTTTTTTCCAATATGAGAAAAAATCGAAATAAAATAATAATATATTTTGTAATGTAGATAATTGTGTGCACTTATTGTTCACCAATATCGAAAAAATATATTTTTTCATATATTTCAAGAAATAGTAGGAGAGTCTAACTCTCCTACATGCACATGCACTCTTCACAAACAATTCCATCTGCAGTAATATCCTTTGTTTTTCCAAAATAAAATAAAAAAATCTCCTTTTTATACTCACGACAAAAAAAAAGTACGCATTAACCTTTTTTAAATTTAAAAGAAAAAAAGAGTAGGCTATGAAAAAATTTTTAATTATTTAAAAAAAAAATAGAAACTCCAAAAATAATTAAAGACGTATTGTTTGTATTGATAAAAGTCGGTTTTAATTGTACAGGATAATTGCTAAAGTCATGTCCAATCGTGCAATTGCAAAGAAATACTGTGTTTCCAAAGGCGCTGTCCGAAAAATACTTAAAAAGTGTGTGGCTACTAAAACGGTTAGCGTCAAAAGTGGCCATAGAAGGAAGAGAAAAATGAAGTGAAGATCGTAAAATTTTACTACAACTTAAGAAAAACTTATGCAGTAACTAGTACAGAAATTCAAGAAAACCTATAGAAATTCTATAGAACATTTAGAAATTAAAACGATATAAAAACCTTAAAAATCTCACAGAATAAGAAAGGCAGCATTTGGCAGAATATCGGATCGGAAATTAGTTCTTAGAATTCAGATTTGTTTTGTTATACTTTTAAATATTTTATTTTTTTTTTTTTTGAATTTATCTATAATTAAATTTATATAATTTCACTTTAAATGTTTTAATTGAATTGCAATTCAATCCAAATATTTCATTATTACATACATTTATCATTGTTTGAACTACAGCAACATTTTTAATTGGAAATTTATACCTCATACTTGGTTTTATATTACTCTATCCTAGTTACAAGCTTGTATATGATTAATTGAAAATTTTACTTTATGTTAATGAAACGTTTCAGTTATTGGCAGCACTATGCACAGTAGGAGAAGCACCTGTGACTGCATGTAAGCACATTTTGGATTTTAATGTTCAGGTCGAAAAATATCAGGTACTGGATTTAAACTTTACTTTTCTAAAGGTATACAGTTTCAGATCGAAATATTTTAATTTTCAACTTCCTGGAAATATTTTATTTCACAAAACTAGTAAAGGCATCTGAACATACTAATCCTTTTCTCAATTTTTTTGAATCTCAAGTTTTTCTTAGAATTATCGTTCGTTGAATTTGCTTATACTTTTGATTTTTTTTTTTACAAATTTACGCTGCGGGACTTTAAAATTGCTGTTACAACCTCAATTTCACTAGTCGATATGTTTGTAAGGAAATAAGTTGTCTAAAAAACTTCAAAATCGAAAAAAAGGTAAGAGTACTCAGAGAGAATTTCTTGGACAAGTTTTAATGACATTTTTTTCATTAAACTAATGAAGTTTTCTTCACAATGTGAATGAAAAATTTCTTAAAGTTTATGAAAAGGCTTCATAGTTTTAATGAAACTAACTATAATGAAACTTTTTCATTATTAGTATGAAATTTTTAATAAATAATGTGAAATTTTTCATAACATTTTATGAAAAAACGGCATTAATTTAATGAAATGTTTCAATGTACAAGTTACAGTGACAATTCATATATATAATGCAAAAATTCATTGATTTCATGCAGAGAATTCTGTGAGTTTACATCCAGGCAACTTCTGCCGTAAATATTTGCAGTTGTATGAGTAGTAATACAGTATCTTTATTTTTAAGTGAAAAAACAGTCATTTGTAAAAGAAATGTTAGTGCTAACTACATTTGTAGTTCATCAATTTACTGTAATATGAATTTACATTTATTTCACCATTTTTTTTTTTTGATTTTATTAAAAAAAAAATAAAACAAATAAACGTTAGTAAATTTGGTACTACATTTGTGGTTTATTTTTACTACATTTTTTCTAGAATTAAAACAAATGTCAATGTTAGTTGAATTTAATGAAATGTTAGTAGTCCTGGTTTCAAGAAAAGTTTCCTTTGTTTTTAACCTCATTTGCAGTGGGGTTTACCTACATAATATTATAAGTGTAGTGAGTTCAGGTGCCGGTACAAGTATGAAACAAATATTTCCAAGGTGTAAAATCGTAGAATTTTAATAAAAAACTACGCGTTTTCTGATATTATAGTTCGAACCTCTGATGTCGGAGAGTGATTCTACTACCAGATTTGGATTAATCGTATATCATACATTCAGATAAGTATGGTTTAGTTCTAATGTCAAATATTTTACGGCCTGATTCTTTAGGTGCAAAAAGTACTTGCATGTAGTCGTAATTGCTCCCCACTGTATAAAACTACTACATTAACAGCAGGAGAGTATAGTGCACAAGTCTAGCCCTTGTATATGCTGAAAAAGGCAACACCTTAAAACTTTAGCGACAAGTAGAGTAATATGCACTTTATACATACAGGAATTGTTTAAATACACTAGTTAAAGGACTTAATGAACATACAATGTTGTTTGTTAATTAACATACAAAATTGAAAAAAAAAAATGTGTTTCAAATTGTAAGGATAATGATTTAAGTTATAAGAATTAACTCATTAATGGCACGTCATGGATCCGCTGAAAATTTTCCATATCAAAGTTGGTAAATATATAAAACAATGCTTTATTGTGGAATTTTTGTTACTTTTTTTGCCTTAAAGTGCCCTCTAGTGAAAATGTAAGCAACCAAAGTAGAAACTTTGACCAAATATAAATTCTAGATGGTTGAAGATTTTTTAAAATTTTAATTTTGTCTAATTCTGTGAATAAATCTTTATTCAATAACATATACAAACGATTTATTAACTTTTTTGGAAATATATCATGCTTTTAGAACATTTTTTTAAATTGTGATATGGCAACACTGAGATATTAGTGTGGTGGTATTTAAATAAAAATTTATTTTAGTTAGTCTCTTTACAGGAAGACGAAGAAGAAAACATTTTTACTGAAAAATTTTACGGACACAAAGGATACACCAGACTGTCGCAGTTTCGTCCCCCTGCTGGGACTCGTCAGTGGTTAATTTATGTGTCAATTGAACAAAGTATTTTATATTAATTTTTACTTTTTTACTTTTACTACACTGATAGAATTTTCCTTCATAGTGTTAATGAAACGATTTCATTAAAATCGATTCATTGGTTTAATGAAAAATTTCATTAACTGAATGAAAATTCATTAATATTGGTATTTTTCATTAACATTTTTTATGATTTTTTCATAATTTCATAAAAAAAATTCATTAAATCAATGAAAAATTTTCAAATTTTTTTCAATAAAAATTTTGACTTGTAATAAGAAAAAAAAATTTTTTTTTTTACTATCATTTTGAAATAAAAAAAAACTGAAAAATTTCTTTTAAACAGAATTAACCAAAACTTTGATATAAATAATTTTTTTTTTTATTAAATTTGCCTAGAGCTAACAGTTTTTGACGAATTTGAATAGTTGGTCACTAAATTCCAGGAAACAGATTCTCCATGAAAAACGATATAGTTTTGTTCAAAACGAGACCTAAATTGTTATCGTTTTGACGATGTTACACAAAAACGTTATGCTAAACGATAATACATTTTTGTTGTTAACAACATTTTTAACAATATCTAACATTTTTATCTAATATGGTCGTAATTCAACTGGACTATAATCGTCGATCGTTCTACAGATTTCCAAGCCAGATCGATAAAAAATTACATATTTTGTACCGACATATAAGAAAATATGTCATCTTTTAATACAAACTATAAAAAACGTAAAGAAAGATTGAACAATTTTGTAAAAATAAAACAATAAAAACAGAAATAAATAAAAATTGGTTTAAATATTTCCTTTTTATGGGTAAAAAAATTTTATTTTCAAAATTTGTAATTGTATGCTAAAATAATCATAAAAAGTGCAAATTATTAAATATCAACGAAAATATTTCATACAAACTATGAATTTTATTCATTAAACACATGAAACTTTCATAACGATTAGGCTAGGATTAATGAAAAAAATTTCATATACTTTATGAAATTTTCATTGGGTCAATGAAAACATTCATTCAAATTGATTTAATGAAACACCTTTCATTGACTCAATGAAACGTTTCTTTGGGGACTTTTTTATGAAAAAATTCATGGGAGTAATGAAGGAATTCATTAATACTACGCACAAATTTCTATCAGTGTATGTTTTAAGTGAAAATGAAAAAAAAATTTGAATATTTGAGACTTTGTGTATTTAAAAATTTCAGAGTCCGGTTGATCTGATTTTCAAAATTTACATGCAATCGATGAAAATTATTTTTACAATTTTCATAAGTGTGGTAGATTTAAATTAAAACCATTTTGGATTATTTTAGACTGTGTATTTTCAAATTTCATGGTCCGATCGGTCAGATTTTCAAAAATTATATGCAATCGATGAAATTATTTTTATAATTTTCATAAGTGTGGTAGATTTAAATAAAAACCAGCCATTATTTATGTTTTGAGTGAAAACAGAATAAATTTCGGATTATTTTAGACTTTGTGTTTTTGAACATTTCATGGTCCGATCGGTCAGATTTTCAAAAATTACTTGCAATCGATGAACTAATTTTTAGCAAAAAAATACATTTTCATTTTTTCTCATCAACATAATAATCAAAACTATAAAAAAAAAATGTGCGCCCCGGTAGGTTATTTGGTAGCGTGCTGGCTTATCAGTGCGGTGGTCGTGAGTTCGATTCCCTCCAGAGGCACTGGTCTGTTTCGCTACAACGCGCCGAAGGCCATAGTAGCTAGTGCTCGGTTAAGGTAATAGTATATAATTTGTAATTATATGATTATTAATTAATAAAAACAAAAATTTAAAAGATAAGGCTTTTTATATTTTTAAATAAGTTTTAAAAAGGTTCCATCAAAATGATTAAAAATTAATTTTTTTAAATATTTCTTTGGCAACTCTGGATATAATCTTCCAAAAGTTTTTACTCCCGATTGTAGTTAAGTTGAATGATACATATTAAGGTTTTTAAATAACTAAATTACTTTAATACAGTAAAAACATATAGCCGTTTAAAATTACTGGGTCAAAAAAGGAACACTGTGTCAATAATGATTTAAAAACTAAAACTCAATAGGAAAAATAACTGAAGGAGTTCGGGGATTATACTGTTTTAAAATTCCATTTTAAAAGTATACTTTTAATTGTTAATCCTCTATTAACTTTTTAAAAACTACAGGAATATTGCATTATTTATGCATAATATTTTTAATAATTTAATTATTCATTATTATCTTTAGCAAACACCTTTTAAACTATATTTTTATCGTGCCTTTGCTTATCATGATTATAATTTCAAATTCAAACTTGAATTTAAACTCATTATGCATACAAAACATTAAACTATGCAAACACTGTCAAATCCAACAACCACCAACCAACTCACAACAGAAACGTTAAAATTTTTACCTGCCATTTAGTGAGGAAGAACAATTGTTATTTGCATTCTCCTGAATACACAGTCATCAGGGATGTACAAACAAAAAAAAAAGAAATCATTGTGAACTATCTTTAATGTGAATTAAAATAGTGACACACGTACATTGTGGAGCAAAAGTGAGCCAATGTTTTCAAAATTGAAACTAAAGATGTATTTATTCTCCAATTTTTTTGGAAAAACGAATCTCATTAGGTATAAATGAAATTTAATTACGTCTGTTTACTGAAAATATTCTTTGTTGCCCTTAATATTTTTTAAAAAAAATTTAAGTTTTCTTTGATCTTTTTTTATTTAATTCTTCTTATTTTAAGATCATTTATTTATTTATTATAATTGTTTATTTCCAATATTTCTTCGCCGAATTGGGTGACTTCTTCGGGGAACAATTATTACAATTATTGTTCCCTGAAGAAGTCACCCAATGTGGAGACGAAATATTGGAAATAAACAATTATAATTAATAAACAAATGATCTTAAGCTCGTTTAAAATAAGAAGTTTTAATATTTTTTATATAATAAAAAAAGTCAATAATTCTGTAATAAAAGTATAGTTTTTAAATAATCGAAGTCTTAGTGAAAAAGTGAGCCAATGGCCTTCTCCTATACAATTTGATATTCTACGAGATATAGGGAGGCAAAAAGTTTGGACTTCTGTGATAATGAAGAGGACAAATTATCATACCAATATTTATACCTAACGAGATTTGTTTTTTTCGAAGAGATTTATAGAATAAATATATCTTCAGTTTTTATTTCAAAACATTGGCTCACGTTTGCTCCACAGTGTACATATAAACATTTCATTCGTATTCACTGTGGCAATTATCATTTTGTATGGTTTTATTGTAAAAGAAATAAAATAGTAGCGGTATTCGCTCTTGGTAGCAAACTACCCTTGCAGATCTTGTATAAATACAAGAGTATGCAAGACCACAACAACAAAATACATGAAATAAAAATATGCAAGACTTTTATTTATATGCAAGACGAAAACCTATTGCATATTCTGGGCCTTTCAAACCTTTCAAACTTACAATACTTAACATCTTTTAGTTTTGCCGGAAAACAAAAAAAGAACAGAAATATTTACAAAAAAAACATTTAATTTTCGTGTAAATCCTATAATTTAGAGCCAAAACCGTATAAAAATGAGGATCAAGGAGGGGCCTATGAATCCAATTTGTGGCATAGTAACTCTTATTTAGTTGTAGATCACGAAATTAAAAAAAATAAAAATTCCTTCAGACAAAACTCTGTGATCGGCAAATATCAGTTTAAAAATTTTATCGAATTCGGTCAAATTAAAAAAATTGTAGCACCAATTAAAATAGTTTGTAGCTTTCTAATTAATTTCAGTTTTATTAAAGTATCAATTAAATATTGTTTTCAATTTAAAACAAAATTTTAATAAATACTATAAAACTATGCCAAAAACAAAAAAAATACAATATTTACTTACAAGAAATATAATCGATAACGTTTCGAAGATTTAAATAAAAGATATGTTTATCATTCAATTCAATGCAAAAGGAATTCAGTTATAATGTTTTTTATGTATTAAAGATATAATGAAGTTTTCTTATTATTTGCAAAATAGGAGCATATCAATAATAATATATTCAAACTATATGAGAATATTTAATAACATGAAATAATCTTCGATTATAAGTAACCCATAAAAGTTAAATGTTTACTAAAAACAGATTTCGAAGCAAGAAATAACAAAAAAAAACAAACATTTGTTTTTAATAAATACAAAGAAATCGGGGTTAATAGTTTATTAAAAATAACATTTAAAAAAATAAAAAAACAAAAACTCAGCAATAAAAAAGAAAAGAATTAATTCAAGTAAATTCGATAAAAATAAAAATTCATAACTAACAAAACAGTTTAAATTAGTAATTTGTGGTTTCCACTTGAGGCAAATCTTGCAAATACAGCATCTGGATCAATTTCTATTTTATTATGTATATGCATCATAGCTAAACCATTCAGTCTGTCCTCCGTCATGGTTGATCTCAGCCATGTTTTTATTCGACGAAGGCTTGAGAACGACCTTTCAGCTGTGGCGTTGCTGACAGGCATAGAGGCAAATATTTGAAATATTTTTCTTAAGTTGGGATATATATCTACATCACAGCTTACTAGTGCGGTTATTGTATTATCTCGAAGCTCTTCTGAGTTCTTCCATTTATAATGCCAATGTAGGAGTTCCGCCTCTAGTTTCAATGTCAGGATTTTTTGATCTGTTCCATAAAATTTAAGAAAATCCTCTACCAGTTGTGGGATTAAAAGTTAAATTTCCGAAATAGAACTTGTGGCTATATTCTTAGGTAGCAGTTTCGGTATATTTAATAAATTCAGGACGTCTTTCGAAAAAAAGTCATTTGGGGGGGGGGGGGGGGGGGAGATATCCTCTTCTCCCCCCCTGGATCCGCGCCTGTATTAATGCAACCCTTGCATAAATGCTATCAAGAGTGAATACCGCTAGTAGAGTATTTTTGTCGTAATACTGTAAAGATTATTTGCATTTGTTAACAATGCGTTAGTGTTCGAGGTGGTGATGTTGGCATTAATTGCATTGTAATTAGCAAAATGTTGGAATAGTTGATGCGACAAGTGCAAAGACACCGATATTGTTATGTACTTCAATGGCGTTTGTTAACAATTCGTAAGTTAGTTTCTTAAACGGTGTTTTAGAAGATAATGATCTAAAAAGGTGATAAATGATTTTAAAGGGAATAAAACATATTTTTTTTATAACATTTGTATTCCTCCCACCAACGCACTGTGCAGCAATATGGTTACATTTTTTGTAACGGTATAATTGTGCTATTGAAATATAACGATTACGGTATTTAAATCAGTTACGGGTTTTAAATTAAATCTGTATTTTAGCGTTATTCAAGGATGGCAGCCTAAACGAACATCGGTTATGATTTTCTCACCGGTAAATTTTTTTTTTAAAAATAAAGGTTGCGGTTTTTCAATTGGTTAAAGAGTTTAAAAGTTACGAAAAAAAACTTTATCAAACGTTTTTTATTCGAATTTTTTCTATTTTTTTTTATTGTTTCGAAATTTTTATTGCACGATTTATCCACAATTTTTTTCTCTCGCAATTTACAATAAATTTAATATTTTGCGAAATAATGTCACTTTTACTCACTACCAGTAATGGCACCAGCTTACTCTCTGCATTACTTTAACACAAATAATATGGACTTAGTAATAACTACCGGAGTAAAAAAAATTATATGTAATTATATATATTTATAATTATATATATTTATATATAATAAAATGCATATTTTCATATATGGTACCATATATAATTTGATATAATTATATCTGCAGTTGATTATTCAAAAATTTTTTTATTTGGTACTATATAAAATTATATATAATTATATATGGTTTAATATATAATTGAAGGGCTTATTGTAAAAACTTGATAAGCCACATTTTATTTTTTAGTTTGATTTCGCTTTTAAAGATTAACAAAATGCAACCATTATGAATTTCATATGATGGTTAAACTATAGGTACTTGCAATAATAGTTAAAGCAACACATCTATCAAATATTAATCAATGGATGCCCAGAAAACATTGAAAATCCATAAAACAGTAAATGTGGCTTCTCAAGTTTTTACTATAAGACCTTCAACTATAGCTGCCTAATACACTTAGATCTATTTTTATATAATTTAATATAATTAATATAATTATATATAATTATATCTAATTATATCAGATTTTATAGAAATATATATAATTACCCAGGCAGAAAAATGCAATCGGCGCAGTGTTGGCAAAGCGTCGGCAACGGTCGGTAATGCGTTGGCAGAACGTGGGATTAACAATCTTGTCAGTATTGCCCTATTACCCGATTCATAACAGTGGCCAACCGTTGGTGTGAACGAACTTGCCATCGTTGGCAATTCAAAAAATTGTTTGCTTTTAAAATAGCTTACATTAAATTAATTTTGAGAAATAAAAATAAAATACATTTAAAAGGCAACAATACAGTTTGGCCTTATTTAAATATTTAGATATATTTAAAAAAAAATATTTCTAATTGGTTGTAATATTGGTAAAAACCATATTGGCAATGCATTTTGCGGGCGGTACTGGCAACACGAATGCTTTGCAAACCAAATAGTGCTTTTCGAGTTTCGATATTAGTTGTATCTTTGGTAATTTTAATCACGGTTGGTTTGACAAAATAATGAGTGGTTTGCCAGTACTATTTTTTTTTTTTTTTTTTGGTACGGTTGGCAATTTCTACCACCAATTTCCGTACATAATTATATATAATATGAAATGGCTTATACAAATTTTTTCAATCGGGTAATTAATGTTCTCATTATTTTAAAACAAAAAATAATACTTTACTCATAGGTACTTATTTTATCATTATTTGAAATATTTAGTAATGATCTCTAAATTTAAAAAAAAAAATCTATTTTTATACTCATTATTTTTTCAACTCCAGTAAGTACACTACTTATTTTTAATTTTTTGTAAGCTGGAATATAATGATATTTTGTGCAATCAAGTCATTTTTGTTTTTATCTATCCAGTAGGGTATTCAATTTACTCGGGTTTGCTTTTGTTCGAGTAATCGAGTAACTCGATTTTGAGGTTTTTAATTTACTCGAGTAGGCGAGTAAGATTTTAAAATTGCTCGAATAACTCGAGTAACTCGAACAATTTTAATACTTTAATTTTATTTTCCAAAAAGTTTTTATATTTTATTAGTACTAATATAACATATATATAAAAATTAACAAATTAATTAAAAATTTTAGTAAAAAGTATATCTAAAAGAGAAAAACATTTGCTAAGATCATTTATTATTGCGACAGTTTTGTCTCAGTACACTCAAAGCAAAAGCGTTATTATATCAATTAAATTCTTTATAAATATGTTGAAATCTTCATTGATTTTCTTTCAATATAACTGTTTTATAAAAATATTTGTAAGGTGATCCGTTTTGTCAGACTTGACACAGTTTTGTTATATTAGTGTGTTAGTACTAAACGAAAAAATAGTCCATTTTGTCCTATCATTTTGGGATTTTGAGATATGTAATTTTTCTAAAAAAATTATAAAGAAGTTTTGAAACAACTTTCATGAATATTTAAGAAGATTTTCATCATATTAATGAAAACTTCATTACTTCTATATGTAAATTTTAATGTGTTTAAATTTTGCGTAGGACCGCTATGAATTTCCATATAGGGCTTCTAAAATTGGCTTGTTACAACGAAATAAAAGGGACCAACAAAGAGTTTTTAGTAAATGACATTTAAAAATTCCTTTTTGAAAATATAGTATTTATATGTAGTTTCTTTAGATCAAATGGCAACTAAATTAAAAAAAAAAAAATAATGTTTAATCCCACTTTTAACCCTCAAATCAGCACCAATAATCTTAAACACCCCAGTCTTAGAACTTGTTTCTTTAAAAAATATCCAAGTTTCTTCGATATCGGAGTTTTTCACATTAAGTTCTTCGTTTTTCGTAATATTATTTCTTTAACAGTGCTCCTTTAATATAAAAAACACTTAACATTTAAATATTCACTATAACAGTCACATTATTTTATACAAAATATTAAAAAAATATAAAATAGTTCATATTTTTAAATTACTCGAGTTACTCGATTAATCGACCAAAATTGTTCGAGTTATTCTTTACTCGAAATTGGCTACTTCGAATTACTCGAACAATTGTTCGACATCATTTCATCGATTAATCGAGTAACGGTTAACCGATTGAATACCCTACTATCCAGTATAACATGTAGATATAACTCTCAGAGTAGAGCGGTTGGCTAACAACCTGGAGATCCGTGTGGGCACATTTTATTAAAAGAGAGTTTAATTAAAAAATAAATTAAATTTTGTTTTTTTGAAAATTTATTTTTAGACTCAGTAGTTTTGTCCATACTAATAAGCATATATGTAGGTAATCACATATTTTTTGATTTTTCGTAAGATGATATGTCATTATTTTCCGCGACATCCCTTAATAAAAGTAATAAGGTTTGTAATGACAGTTGTAAGTAAATGCTATTGCCAAATATATACTAATATAACCACTTATATGCTAATGCTTTTCTACACTGGGTAGTAAAATACTAGCGTGATTCTATTATTTACACCAGTAGGTCCTTAATTTGACGAGATTTAAATAATATTTTTTTTTTGTTTGCAAATGTTATAAAACAAGTTAACAAATTGTTAAAAAGTAGTTGTTTCTAATAATTTAAAAAAAAAATCCATTTATATGGACACTTTGGCGTATGATTAATATTATAACACATAAAACACTCATACGCATTGGTGGCCAGTATAAACTTTTGTAACGTAAGGCATTAAGTCAATCATTTCTAAACCTGATCAGTATAAAGCATACAAATAAATTATAAAAAGGGATCAGGGTTACAAAAATATTGCATTATGAAGTAACTTGGTCCAACACAGGGTAAGCCACAACAAGGTTTGCATATTGTAGAGGAAAACTTGTCCGAGCTTAAAATTCAATTGAATTGTAATATTCCCAAATTTGTTCTTTATTGTTCTTTATCTACTCATACGTTGACTTTATTTGGCCACTTTTTTCTTGGTTTTTTTTATGAATAAACTGTTTATTTACTCTACTATTTCCACTAGCTATAGGTACTTCCCAAAAAAACTATTTTTTTAACAAAAAAGTTCTTTTAAATATTATCATATTTACATAACAATTGTATAGTTTATATTTATCATTATCTTTAAAAAAGGTAAATAAATACAAAACTTTCCCTTAAAATACTTTTTAAGTAATTTTATAAAACTATTTGAACAAGAGTTGTTGTTTTAAATAATAAAAAAAAAAACTATCATAATCGTAATTTAGAAGAGTATGCTAAAATTGTAAAGAGCTTGAAGTGGTATTTAGTAAATAAACGATAACGAAAGTTAAACAAAAGTTTATAAAGTAAATATTAATATTTTGAGTTAAACACTTAATAAGTAGTTTACCTTAACAAAAGAGCAATCAAAATATTGAAATTTAACCTTCATACCATCCTGGGGCAATTTTCGACCCTTAGCCGATTTCATATTTAAATATTGTATTTCTTTAATATTTTAAGAGAAAAAACCGAAACTTGTAGTATTAAAAAATTGTCCCTTTTTCATTAGAAAAATGTTTACTTTTTTAAAACTGCTATTTAAAAACTTACATTTTCCTCCCTCTAGGGAGGAAATGTACAATTGGAATGTGAACATGATACTAATAAAAAAAGTTCCCCTTATTTTGACAAAACGCATTTTCTTGTAAGTATCGAATGCACTGATAATAATCCACGCGTAAAAATACAAATAAATGTCAAAATAACCAAAAATTTTGTAAAATAAACGAAAATTTGTTCATTTTACGAAAGATTTTGTTGTTTTGTTGATTATTATGAGTGTGGTGTGACTCATCCACAAAAGTAGATATCATAATGAAATATTCTCGAAATAAACTCCATTTTAAAATAAAATAAATTCGATTGAATTCGGATCATAATTAAATATAATTGTCATACAAAGAACATTTTTAATAACTGCTGATTTTGATTAAGTTACCACTTTTTATTATCATCGTTCCCACTTAAATAGATACGCTGGGTATACATATTGTACATTCTTAAAGGTGTATAGAGTAAAAATGAATTTAAAAATAACTTGGAGTAAATGATTAACAAAATAAAAAAATATTTTAGAAAGGTTGAGAAAAGTTGAGTTTGAAAGGTGATTCATCAGCGATTTTCCATTTATGTTGTATTATTATTTGTGTCGTAAGAACCGAACGTGCGTTTCTTCTTACATTACAAACGTACCAAAACAATTCATGGCCCCAAATGCAATGCAGCTAAATTGCAGTCTTCTTTCCTATTAGATTTTCTGTTATTGTATATTACTCAGAAGGGACAAACATTAACAAACACATTGTATTTTTTAAATTTTTATTTATTTTCTACTCTCCTCCGTCTCTATTTCACAACGTTACCAAATTGGCGTATGTTGTTAACGTTCAGGGTAGCCAACTTTGCGTTTATGTTAACACATTGCCCCAGCGCAAAAAAAAAAAAAAAAAAAATATACATTTGACCAATTTAATTTAGAAAGGTTGAGGTTGAAATATTAAATTTGTTTACAAATTTTAGGAAAACAAGCATTAATTTTTTTCTGCACAATCAATGGGTCAAAAAAATTATTTTGTGGTTTCTGCTTTACTAAAAGGATTGAGAGAATTGACAAAACTCCTTATACTTGGTTGTGTTAAAACTGACGATTTTTTTTACAAAATATGTATCTAGTTTTTGGTTAGTATTGCATTATATGCACTTGTTTTGCCAAAACGAGTGTAAAAGAACACAGAACTTTTGTAATATAATAAATATAATAAAGACCCTAAATATGTGTTTTATCAAAACGCGGCATTATAAATTAGGTGTGAACTCTATATAAGATAAATAATTGGCCAAGATCTGACAAAATTTTGTACAAGAAATTTTTGTGTTTGATATTAGTCCATATTGGCCCAGGCAGATTTTTTCAAATAGTCACTTTCAAAGGGATACAAAGATACAACAAGATGAGAACATTTTAGATATATTTTGTGTTACCACATGGTAACTATGGGCTTATACGGGCTGAACAACTTTTGTAAAATAAGAGATAACATAGCACTATGTTCTTATTATTGACAAATATACTTAAAATTAGTAATGGCGAGAATAGCTGCAAAATTTGTAATACTGTTGAGATGGCCTGCGTTGCCACCCTGTGGCTTATCCAGTATAAAGACAGGGTGACTAACATTTTATTTTTTTAAAAGTCTAACTCCTAATCTGTAATTACACAAACGCTTCGTTCCATTCGGTCCAATAGTTAAGAAGTTGCATATTAACTACCACGTTTTACAGGTTCAAACTTCAGTGCCTTTATATTAATTTACTCACTGTAGATTTGATATACATTTTCTTAATTTTTGTGTGTATAAAACATAATTTTAATTATGTGATACGTTTTCAGTTTTAACAAAAATTTGGGTTGTACATTAAGTGCTTTATTCTTTTGGTTAATATTGACCCACCAAACGTTTTCCTGGATCCGCGCCTCATTAGAGCTAATCAATTTTTTCAACTTATAGTAGGAAAAAAAACTGTAAATTTATATAAAACTTTACCAATCAATTAATTACATTGTTTTCAATTGGCAATGCCAACAAATTAAATACATTTTAAATTAGCTCTTAACAATGCTGTTGTTGTTTAAATAATTTTACCTTCATCAATATTTGCATTAGGTGAGTGAAATTGTGCTTTGTCGACTACACTGTGCAACAAAAAATTGTATTCTTAACGAAACCAACGGAAAATAAAAGTAGACTATCTGTAGACCAAAATCCCTAAAGGGTTTTGAAAACTTAGAGCGAATTTAATTTTTATAGCTTTTTGAAGTTTGGCTATTTTTGACTAATTTTTTCCTTACGGGTGAAATTTTAAAAGATTACACCCCTCGACAAGATCAATAAGTCCGTGACTTTTTGAATGAAAAACAGTTTTTTTTGAAAAAAAAAAAAAAAATAATTTTTCAACATAATCTCCTTTTAGCTCAATACACTTAGTCCAACGTTTTTCCAATTCATTTTCGAGGTCCATAAAATAGGCATTTGTTTGATCAATAATTTCATCGATGGAGCTAAATCTCTTTCCACCGAGCCATTTTTTTAGGTTTGGAAATAGTAAATAGCCACTGGTAACTAAATTTTGAAAATATGGCGGATGAGGTACCAATTCGTAGCCCAATTCATGGATTTCTGCCATTGAGACTGCACACGTGTGCACCCGTGCATTATCTTGATGAAAAAGAACTTTTTTCTTGGCCATATGGGGTCGTTTTTTAAATAATCTTTAAATCGGTCCAATAAGTTGACATAATATTCGCCGTTTATTGTTTTTCCCTTTTGAAGGTAATCGACGTGGATTATCCCGAGTGCATCCCAAAGAGCTGTTGCCATCACCCTTATTGGTCACGATTACATTTATGGTCAATTGAGAGCAAACTCGGCACCCATCTTGCAGACAGCTTTCTTAAACCCAACTGATCATTTAAAATCGAAACCACACTGCCATATGAAATGCCTATGGCATCAACAATCTCACGCACTTTTACTCTTCGATCGGCCAACACCATATCGTGGATTTTTTCGACCTTTTCGGGTGTATTGACCTCAATTGGTCCAGCGTCATTTGTACTTGTGCGACCACAACGAAAGTCAGTAAACCACTTTTCTACCATTGAAGTCGATTGTGCAGAGGCCCCATAGTATTTATCAAGCTTTTTTTGCAAAAAATAATGTTTAATGAGCACTCGAAATTCACTTTTTTTCATTTTTAAAAAAATCCACGAGGTTGTATGTTTTGAACAGCTGTTAAACGCAAGGCAAATGACGGAACTTGCTCAAAATTTGACAGTAGTCTACTAACAGGTGGTACTTGATGGGAACATTGTTGCATTTTATATAACTACGAGGGAAGTTATAAAAGTTACGGACATTTTGATCCGCCCTCGTGTAATCTTTAATTCCCTATTTTTCCATCAAGTCCCAATTTTGAGAAAACCGCGGTTAAAGTTGTCAAATTGTCTATGTTGGTGCTTTTTGAAGACTTTTATTACACGATTGAAGCTTTTTAATGATTCAAAATAAAGATAAATATTTAGAATACACTTTAGTCTACAAAAAAAAAATGTATTGTTAAATAGCGTAAAGATACATTTATCAAATGCATTCTACAAAAAAATATAAATACATTTTTAGTATGATATTTGAGAAACAATAATATTTATTTGAGAAACAATAATTTTAAAGATAGCTCAAATAGAGCAAAAAATTTTCAATATATCTACCATCGTAAGAGATATCCTTAAACTGTTCGGATGTGGTGTGTAAACAACTTCAAAAATGGTTAAAAACGCAGCGAGACAAAATCTATTTAAAATATGTATTGCGATTCAAACCAATTCATTTTGTGAAAATGTGTTAATGCACGCAAAAATATTTTTCTACCCATATATGATTATATACAAGCATATATGTTCATATACAATACCATTTTTAGCTGGGTAGTTTATTTCATTTAAATACTTTAAAACTTTTTTTAGAAATAAGCCCGAAAAAGCCCCAACTTCAAAAGACCATAAGTTTTCAAAACTCTTTGGGTGTTTTAATCTACGGATACCCTATTTTCATTTTCCCTTGCTGTAATTTAGGAGACCACAAATTTGTTGCACAGTGTAATATAGCCAGCCAATTGATTGTCAATTTAGTCGTAGTAGCCAGCAACAACAGGGTTATTGTGCTTTTAGTTTAGTCTTTTAAAGTCTATTTTAATCAATGTCATTGTGGTAAAAATAGCAATTGTTTGTATTAAAACAACGTAAATACGTAGTTATTTGTATTAATGTGTTCAGAAAATGAATAACACTAGGTAACAACGATTATAGTAAAAATAGGATTAAGGAATGTCTCTTAAGCATTCAAAATCTTAATTCTTGTTAATCAGTAGTTTTTGGTTTGCAAAATCTGATGTTTTTTTTTAAAGAAGGATTTTAGGATTTGTATACCTATTACATTATTAAAATCCAAATAGCAACATGTTTTGTTGCCCAATGTATTGCTTTTGTATTTATAGATGAAACATTAATTAATCTTTGCAGCTCCCTAAAATGAACTGTATTGTGTAATTAGTGAAACAAGAGAGAAACAAATTGGTCTAGACTTAAAAAATTAGTTAAATGCAGGAATACACAAAAGCGTATACTTAATATTTAATTGAATGTCATAATATTACTCATACGCCTTCGAAATGTACTGATTTAATTTCTTTTAACAATAATTACCTAACATTAATTTCTTTTAACAAGAACAATCTTTATATTAAAATTCAGCATAAATTGTATAACGATGGTCATAAATTGATATGACGTAACTGTTAAAATTCTAACTTTAGTTAAGCCAGTCAAACAACTTTTCCATCATACTGAAATCGTTTGTCATTCTTTTCTCAAGTGTTAACTTCATTGTTAGTTACGAGTTATCAACTAATGACCATCAATTTGTTTTATTTACATTTATATCTGGCAAGTCCATTGAAATTTTCAATAAATAGAAGGTTGGCATTAAAAAAATCTCTATTTATTCAAAACGAAAGAGTTTATTTTTATACTTGTGTGAAAAACTATGATGCCAACATGATAGGAAAACACACACTCAGAAAAATAAAGTGACAAACGAATTGAATAGTGATTACTGTATATTTTCTGTGTTGGTACTAACGCTTAATTGTATCAACCGAATTTTATTGTAAAAATTCGTTTAATACAGATGTATCAACCGATTTTATCCGATTTTTGCTCTGTGCGTATATAATTTGAACGTTGCAACTAAAATGCAGTTGCATTAAACAATTTATGTTGCAAAAACCACTATTTAATTGCTGCAACCGATTTTCGTTGAAGAAACTGAATGTAAATTGGAAACTGACAAAATTTTTCTTTGTTTGCATGACATAAAACACAGAAAAAAATATAAAAATTTTAAAATAAATAAAAATATGGTCATTGCTATAAAAATTAACAAAAAACATAACATTTTTTCCCATTTATGACATGGGTTTTTTCTCATTTATGATGATACTTCTCGAGAAAAATTTATTTAAAAACTCAGATAGTCATCTCAATCATAAAGAATTTATTTGGCTTATCGCAATCGCCTATCCCAATCGCAAGTTAAAAAAAAATTCTTTTACGAGTTGTCAGTGTATGAAGATAATTAGAGGGAGATTTTTTTTTAAATAGGGCAGTGACACTGTGCAGCCTTAACGTGTGGACCGATTTTCAATGGTATTTTTTTTTGTTTTGTAGAGGACTAAAAAATGAATTAAATTTGTGCCCAGTTTTTTTTTTTTAAATTTTTGAGTTCACCTTCGTAGCATTTGAATGCAAATCAAAAAGTTAAAAATACTCGTGTAAGAAAAAAATTTTTTTTCTGAGATGAGTACCCAGAGCTCTACGATGGCACCCGATTTTTCCTTTAAAAAAAGGGTCTATAATGAAATAATTACCAGCGTTGCCATGACAGTCGGAATTCTAAATTATAATTTTAAGAATAATATCTAATATTGTGTTTTTATAACGCATAAAGAATTTTTTGAATAAACCATTTATTTATTTTTTTTATAATTCCTTAAATATTGTGTTTTTTTATTGATTTCTAAAGCTAGTTAGTAAACCCCTTAAGTAAACAAAAGTATGTATGAAAAATTATTTTTTTTTTCTGTTGAAATAATTGTTGTGTTGTTTTCCATTAATTCAAAATAAATATAATAAGGCTTTTTCTTTAATTTTCCTTTCTTGAATCAGATTAATATTCTTAAAAAATATTTTTATTTCTTTTTAGTAAAAAATCTTAAATTTTAAGAAGTCCTTAAACTTACAGTTAAGCGATTTAAAATTGTAGGAAAAAACTAAAACCAAATGCGAACCTTAAGTAAATTTAGTTTACAAATTGTAATTTTTTAAAATAAAGTATAATAGCATCTTAAAATTTTTGTTTAAGGAGATTAAACCTGATGAAATTCTCATTTGGTTTATAGTTCGTATTATAAACATAATTGTTTTAGTTTTGTCAAGTAAAAGTTAAGTAATAAATTTCAAATTTAAAACGTTCGTATTAAGGAAAATAATCGTAGTCATTAAGGAAAATAATCGTAGTTATTTTCATTATAAAATGGGCGGTCAATTCTGACCCCATATTTTGTTTTTTGGGTGGTATCGTGTCGGCTTTAAATTATATACATATTTAAAAAGTTGGTATTGAACGAAAGGTATTCCTAAGAGCTATCCAATGAGATAAAATGTTCTCAAATAAAAAGGTTTCTAACAAACTTCAAACCCATTTTTACCCCATAAAAATTAGATTGAGCAGGTATGTTTCTTACCAAATGTTTTTTCATTAAGAGTTGTGGATTACACGTTTGTGTAGTTCCTTTGTATTATTGAGCGTGTCAAAAATCATCATTTAAAAATTGTATTACACTCAAAAAATAAGTTAATAGAAAAGTTAGTATAACGTCTTGTAAATTAAGTATACTATTTTCCAGCAATTTTTTTTTTTGCTAAAACTATGTTTTCAGCTAAAATTTTAGTTATATTTATTCAGCACTTAACTGTTTTAAACTAAAGTTTTACTAATATTTTACTAATGTTTTAATAAAGTTTTACTAATATATTTTGCTAAAAAAAAATTTTACTGATAAGCACTGTAATAGTGTGGACAGCAACCAGATTGAAATATATACGCAGAATAAAGTAAATGTCGCCGCATGTCAAGTAGAGACGAGAAAAATTATACGAAAAAGTACAGCTCTTATAAGACATATACAAAAAGCAACCACGGAAGATGTTTGTATTTGTTTTTCATAAATACAACAAATTTGTGGATTAAAACAACTAAATTAATATTAAAGAAACAATAAAATATTTAAATTCAATAAAGATTAAATGTGTATTTGTAAACTAAATGTTTATAGTGATTAATAATGTGGTGGTCAAATTGCAAACAGATATACGTTCAGGTAGGCAGACTAAATCGAAAGACAAGTCCACACGTCTTGGGTAATTTTTAATGTTTAATTTTTCTTATTACAAAAAAAATGGTTGTATGTTATATTTTGTTATTTTTTTCGTTTCTAGCATTATCTACGGCACTTGTCTTCTTTTAAAAGATGTCATCATTTAGACAACCATTGACGTAAGTAGTTAAAAGATAATTTGGTTAATGATATATATAATGTTATATATATATTTCTATATATTTTTTTTAGATATTACATTAATTAACGTCGTCAATGCTGGAGTATGAATATTTTTTTATTTTTTAATGTATTTTTAAAAGAATCACAAAAAATGTTTATGATTTTCAGCAAATAAATTAACTAAAGTATAATTTTTCTACAAAATTTTTCGTGTTTTCTTTTAACCTACTAATATTAAGCCAAAATTTTTGCTAATTTTTTAATTTTTAGTCAACTAAATTTTAGCAAAACTTTTGCTGAATCTACTAATTTGGTTGCTAAAAATCAAATCCCCAATTATCATTAAAGGGTGTTGTTGCCATTAGCAATTTTTTTTGCAAGCACCCTCCTGACTAAAATTTTGTCGACTCAGCAACATTTTTTGTTGACTTTACTAACTTTTTTTTGAGTGCACTTCAAATTTATTTCTGCCACGTATGTTGTAAAAGAAACAAAATTTCTAAAATTAATAATATATAAACTTTTCCAATTTGTAAATTGTGGTTCCCATTCCTAATAAAACATTTTATTAGTGTCCGACCGAACTCACTTTTTTGCCCGAAGCAGTAGCCGAATTTCGGCCTCACTTCCAATGTTCAGTTGAAGCTGTAGCTGAAGCCGAACTTTTTAAATTACTTTTTAGTTTGAATAAAATGTGAATTTCGGGTAATTTTGGCAACAAAATTTTTTTAAAGTACCACAAAAAATATTTAAACATGAATAAATCCCAAAAAAAACAAAGTTATAACTTTAAAAAAAAAAAAATATGAAAAAAAATTGTTTAATTATTTTAATGACGTCTGTTTACAAAAATGGAAAGACTTAAACTTTTTCATTTTTACTAAAATATATATCGAATTTAAAACAAAATCTTTTGTTAGCACTCGAAATTAAAGAATTTAATCTAAAAAGGTACTCAATTTCTTCAAATACTCGGTGTTCGGCAGAGTTCGGCCACAATTTGGCCGAATGTCAAACTTGGCCGAACATCACTTTTTAGCGGAACTCCGAAGAAGAATACTCGGTCGGACACCACATTTTATGTGTTGTTTGCTTTCAATTAAATGGTTCATTACACATTTACATGCTTAAATAAAGGAGGCAGGTATTTCGAATCCTTACAACAAACAGGTTATAGATTTGATATAATAACGGTTAAACGGAAAAAGTTTTGTTAAAAAACAAAAATGTATTATAAACTTTGTGGGTTTGCCATTTTTATTTTTTTTTTTGCATACCTATAAATACATACACTCAAAAAAGTTTTACAGTTACTACATAACAGTTGTTTGTGTAGTTATTTGTAATTGTTGTTTGTCTATGAAATAATACAAAACAACTGTTATGACAGTTATTTAACTCATTAATGGCACGTAATAGATCAGCTGGATATATTTTACCCAAACTTCGCAGATAAGAAATTTTTGGGATTTTGGTTTTGCTATAAAGCGCCCTCTGTACGAAAAATTAGCAACCAAAGTAGAAAATTTTACAGCATATAAATCTTAGACGGTTTAAAATATTTTAAGCATTTTAAGTATGATTTTGTGAAGAAAGCTTTATTTAAAAATGTGTGAAAAGTTAGTTTTTTTACGTTAATCAAGTTTTAAAATTGTTTAGAAAAAGATCGTGGTTTTTGACCACGTTTTACAGTTGCCATCTGGCAACCTTGATAATATAATTTTTAAAAGTTTTGTAGTATTTTAATAAAAACCACCCATTATTTATGTTTTGATTGCACGCGAAATAACTTTTGGAATATTTAAGACTTTGTGTACTTGAAATATTCATCGTCCGATCGGTCAGATTTTCAAAAATTATATGCAATCGATGAACTAATTTCTAGCAGAGAAATACATTTTCAAATTTTAGCAACAAAATAACAATTATTTTTAAATAATTTTTGAAAAAAGTTCCATCAAGAAAGGCCAAAAAATGATTTTGTAAATTAATTATTTGGCAACTCTGAACAAAAATGTTTCACAATTTTTTGTTCTCAAGATGTTAAGTAAGTTTAGGATTTTTAAACCACTTAATTGTATTTATCCAGTAAATATAAAAAACAATTGAAGAAAAATACTGTATTTTTGCAAACAGTCATTAGAGGCTAAAGTGGTAATTTTGAGCTTGACATGTTTCTTTTTGTTAGTTATTTATAGGAAATAGAAAATTATGTCGAGTTTTTAAAAATTTTCGTTTAGTTTATATTTGTCACTATTGATATATTCTTAGTTTGTAAATAATAATTTGAAAATATCATTGTATATTAGGGTGGGGCGATTAGTATGGAGGGAAAAAATCTTAATGCGTGCTTCGCGTTTCTGATTCTTGGGATTGTACTGAGCAAAAAATGTCCACTAGACCATAAGTCTACGGTGACCATAAGTCTACGGAGCTTCCACATTTTGACTTTACGGCAAAAAAGCCCTAAATTAACCCCTTAAACCCCACCCACAAATATGATTGATGCAATAATCTGCTAGAGAATCTTCCAAAGAAGAGATTGATACCATAATCTTGGATAAGCTCCTCCTACTTCCTGAGATATGTCCATCCCACACAAAATACTTTCACAAAATACGGCAAAAAAAGCCCTATTTTTAAATTAAAAATTAACCCCTTAAACCCCACCCACAAATATGATTGATGCATTAGTCTGCTAGAGAATCTTCCAAAGAAGAGATTGATACCATAATCTTGGATAATCTCCTACTACTTCCTGAGATATGTCCATCCCACACATTGTTACTTTCACAAAATACGGCTAAAAAGTCAAAATGTGGAAGCTCGATTTTCACCGTAGACGTAGGGCCTAGTGGACTTTTTTGCTCAGTACAATCCCAAGAATCAGAAACGCGAAGCGCCCATTAAGATGTTCAAATCGCCCCACCCTATTGTATATCCAATACATAAAAACGTCATAAATGAAATTGAAATATTGACTTTGCATTTTCAGTAGGATGTAGGAAATAAATAAAACTAAAAATATTTTTTTGTTGAAAAATTTTTTTTGTTTAAAAAATATTTTTTTTTTTCAAAAATATCTGTTTCTACCAATTTTTGTAGTTATTTCAAAATATTTGTAGTAAAAAGCTGTTAGTTATTTTTACTGCATTTGTTAGTTGTTTTTCAACAGTTATAAATAGCATAATTTGTAGTTATTTTAACGGTAATTAAGTTTGTCGTCCTTTTTATCTGAATTTACTGTTGTTTTAACTATAATTTTCAGTAGATTCTATTGTGAAAACGTGAAAACTTTTTGAGTGTATATTCGTAGAAATTTCATTCTCTTTGTTTACATTTATTCGTATTTTTCAAATTTGTCACGTATCTTTATGTTTTTTCATTATTATAACACGTCTGTTTGTTCATACTTGTTCTTCTTGTTTTTTTGGGAGGGTTTCAATATCCTTTAATATTTTGGCCAAATATTTATAGTTATTAACCGCAAACAGAAGAAGGAACCCCACAAAAAAAGGCAATAAAGTATATATATAGAAACTTCTATTAAAAATTTACATATTTTCCATATTTTATTACATTGTTTGTGCTCATTATAATTTTTTTTAAAAAAAAGTAAAAAACAAACATTTTGATTACAATTTTAAATAATTTTTATGGTTTATTACATTTTCGACCCTTATAAGCAGGGCAGCGATTTTCATGCAAATACATGTTTTGTAGTCAAGCAGCCAAAAACAGATTTTTACCAAATACTTTGCCAAATCAAAGACTTTGCAACAAAATAGCATAGATTTGTTGTTGCATATTTTGTTATAAATGCATATTTTTTGTCATTTTTGTTGCATATTTTGAACTTAATTACATATTTTTACATATTTTGTAAAAAGTAAAATTAAGATTTATTTACAAATAAACAAAAGAAAGGATTTGTCACATGTTTTGTAGTCAGTAATCGATTTATACCAAATCCCTGCGGGAAACGAAGGGTCGATTGATCCAAAGTGACAAATCTGTGATATATGATTTGGGGGCACGTCACGAAACTGGTGGAACCAAATTGTGGTGCACCAAAAAGTGTTAATTTTGGCGAAATGACCAATTACGTGAATATAGTTATGGCGACAAAACATTCACTGGTTGCTACCAGATATATCAAGTAACTGGAGAAAAACTGTACTGAAGCAACTAGGGCCGTTGCAGTTGAAGTTATTACTGGTCATGGAACTGGTTCAAAACCATTAGCAGTGGATGAAAACATGGCAATGCGTGCGAAAGGATTCAGTCACTTGACTGCTACACAGCAAACATAACACTGAAGGAATTTTATCTGTACCGACTATGTAACAGTAGAAATGAAGACCTAACACTCCACTGGTTTAAAAGAACTGAACACGCAACTGTGACCAGGGTTGCCAGATATGACGATTTCTCGCAAACGTCGCGATCGTAAACTTAGTTTTTTGTTGGGTATAGACAAAATAAACTAATTATAAAATTGATTTTTGTTGTGCCTTTTTTGAGAGTTTTTTAAACATGGGGTAAGACACACTGTGATTGGTTACGGACGGGCTATTTAGCAACTCGTGCATAATATGACATACGCTGAATAAAAAGTGACAGGTTACTTGCTAATTACTTTCCGCATGAACGGCTACATGTACCCCTTAGACCAGTGCAGTGGTACGTCTCAAAACTATTTCAGTCAAACTACCCCTATTACAGAACACATTGCGCTTAATATGTGACTACTTTTACTTCAAAAATTGTTCTCCAGTTCTAAGATACGTAAACCTACACCAGTCACGTGATAATTCGTTTCCCACTGTTTCTGTTGCATATCACATAAATCCTATAATGGTCATAGTTTGACACTATCTACTTCTAACTTGTCCCGTAGTATATTCATTTAAGTCTGTACGGTGATAGGTTACCTTGGTCAAGTTATTTGATACGTCACACGGTGCTCCACAGGTAGCAAAATGTCACCTCCTATGAAAAGACCATGTTAAAAGTACCGGTCACTTTCATATAACAGAACCGAAACTAGGACAGGTTCATACACATAAAGCTCTAGTCACATGACCATACCAGTGACTGGTCCATTTCCCGCAGGGATACTTTAAGAATTTGCAACAAAATGGCATCGATTTGTTATTGCATATTTAGCTATAAATGCATATTTTAATACATATTTTGTCATATTTGTTGCATATTTTAAATTTAATTGCATATTTTTACATAAGTTTAAGATTTAGTTAAGAACATACAAAAAAAAAAGCATTTGTCACTCTTAAAATAGCATCTAGTTGTCACTTGTTAGACATTTATATGGGATTTCATTTTATAAACCAATGCTTTTGAATAATAAATCTATTTTCAAAAATCCAAAAATTTTCAGTGCATATTTTTTTTTACTTTTAGAGCATATTTTTTTTTACTTTTAGAGCATATTTTTTTTATTTCGACTTAAGTGCATATTTTGGATTTTGTGGTGCATACTTTAAGATGATATTTTCGAGTTTTTAGTACATGAAAGTAGCTGCCCTGGTTTTAAGCATCTAATGAATATGCAATCATTTTTGTTACACTTGCTTCGGAAAATAAATCATGCATATTTCGCTTTAAGTGCATATTTTGTATTTTTTATTGAAATTTTACACGCATATCTTCGATATTTTAGTGCATGAAAGTCGCTGACCTGTTTATAAGCATCTAATAAATATGCAATCATATTTGTTGCACATGCTACGGAAAACATCATGTTGTAGACACTTCAAATTGCTGACAAACTACATGTTAGTAGTAGAATTTTTTTTTACGAGAAAAAAAAAATTTGTTTGCCTGCAAGTTTCAAAATAAAACTATTTTATTTTCATTGAAAAACTATTTGAAAAAAAGCATACAAGAGCGCTGATTAAATAGAAAAGGTAATGGAGAAGGAGCTGCTATTCAATATACACTCAATGCTAAAATGCTTGAAATTTTTAAAGGTAAAAGTGATTTCATTGAAGTAGTTTTTCCCACACAAATAAAAAAAAAAAGGATACTCAATGATTACATACATGAAATGAAAACATTAGCAGCACCTGTTGTGGTAATACCAACATAAGTATGATGGATTTTATTAAAAAAAAAAAAAAAAAAACTGTTGCATAGTTTAAGGGTGGGCTAGGTATTATTTTAAAGTAGGTATTTCATTTAAGTAATTTAAGACTAAATTTAAATAAGGAATTTCTGCTAATAAACTTTAAATCAATTCCTTTGATACATTCTTATAAAATGAACCATTAATTCTTATAACTGGAACATTAAAATATATAAATAGCATTATTTAGTCTGTTATATTTTTACAAGAAAACGCTCACTCAATGTTCATTTTAAATCGCCTTAATGCGAAAACAACAAAAAAAAAAGAAAAGAAATTCCCCTGTGGCGAGAGAAAATCGTTGAAAAACCTTAATTTATGTTTTATAAAAAAAAATATTTTCTTTGTCTTCCTTGAAAAGTGAAATTCACAATGGGACGTTGAGAAGAGAAAAAAAAAGAGTACAATGACTTAAGGGTATTTTGGGTTAAAAATTAAAGTTAACAGTGTATGATATAGAATATGATGACTTATATATTTTTCTCTTTGTAATGGCTGTTTCGATGGCTGGTTGATTTTTGTTAAAATGTTAATAAATCAATCATTTTTGGATTATGGCAAAATGAAAAAAAAACTAAGTATTGAAAAACAAATTTTTTTTTTTTAAGTTTAACAGAAAATATGAAAAACTACTTTAGGAATTAGTTAAGGTATTAAACTCAAGGGAAATATTAAATTATGTCAAAATAAAAGTAACTTTGGTCGGTTTAAGATAATATTGTCAAAAAATAAAATAGAGAAAACCTTTCAAAACATCCTAGAAACTAAAAAATTTGCCCCAGAATATGCAAGACTCCATGAGATTGCTTTGGCATTATTTTTAACGCGACAACTGATTTTGCAGTTTGAATAAACAATTTCGAAGAAAAACAAAAAACATTTTGCTAAATACATTTTGCAGGAAATAAAATTTAGCTGAACAAAGAACTTTTCGGAAAACCCGACGATAGACTTCAGAGTTCTGAAAAAACAAATTCGCTGAAAAGTTTAACAAACAATCATTTTGTGTGAGAAACAAAATTTTGCTGAAAACAAATCTTAGAAAAATTATAGGATAATAAATTTCGCGAGAAAAAATTTCACAAAATGCCAACTTAAACACACAGAAAACAGACTCAGTTGCAGCACCCGTATTTTTAGTCAATCAAAAGGTTCAATTGTAGATACCGATTTTTTTGGTAGTTATAGCCGAATTTCTGTTGAGGCCATCGGAATTATATTGTTTATTTCTATTGTTTCAATCAAATAATTGTGATCAGCAAATAAGACAACTAACTTGCTTTTTTGTATTTTTCTGCCATTTTTACCCATATTTTCTTTTTTTGTTTTTAAATTTTTTGTCTTAAAATCAGCATTTTCTTAAGGTATTTGGCATCTAAAATTGCCTTTCTACATTTATATTATGTAGATAAAGACGATAGCAATTGTAGCCAAAAACTAATGAAATTTCACTTGAAGAAAGGATGACTAACAGTTCATTAAATTCAACTAGCATTTGTCATTTGTTTTTAATGTTCAAAAAATTACTAAAAATTGTAGTAAAAATTAACCACATATGTTAGTAAAAAATAAACAAACGTATATTTTTTTTATTTTTTTAAATAACAAAAAACAACTGTAAAAAATTAATATAAAATCACTAAACAGTCATTTGATGTGGTTTGTTTTTTGAATGAACTACAAGGTTAGTAAAAAATTAAATTTCTTCTACAAATAACTGACATTTACATTAAAAATAAAGAAACTGTATTACAATCCAAACAACTACATATTTTTACAGCAGAATTTTCCTGAGTGTATTTTCGCTTTTAATGCATTTTTCTCAAAATTTTCATAACCGGTCAACACTACCGAGTCTGTTTTCTGGGTGCACCAAAACATTTTAGCTTTTTCTTAAAAACACAACCCTTTTTATTTAAAATTTAGCAACAGATATAAATAATTTCGTGAAATAAACTTAACACAACTATTTATATTTAAAATTTAGCAATTTCGCGGATGAGGCAATTTTGCGGGCAAAATTTTTGACTAAAAATGTTTTTATAAAAATCAAAACTATGCGGAAAAATAAATTTAACGAAAAACAAAAATTTCGCCCTAAAATAATTTGGGAAAATTTAACGAAAAACAAAAAATTCGAGCTAAAATAATTTGGGAAAAAATTTAAGAATAAATTTCGCGGAAAAAAATCGAAGAATGTCATTATTAAGCCAACTAATGCTAAAACAAATTATGTTTTTATAAGTTTAAAATCCGCCGACCGCTTTTACTTATTTACCAAACTGCTCAAAACAATAATAATATTTTTCTTAAAAATTTAGCATCAACAGATATAAAAAGTTTTGTATAAATAAAACAAACGGAAAAGGAAATTTAAAAGAAAAAAATTTTCCACAAAAAATAAATTTCCCTGCAAAAAAAAATTTCGCGAAAAAAATGTTTGTTAAAAATATTTTACAGAAATCAAAACTTTGTCTAAAAAATGTTTTCCGCGCAAAAGCTTTAGATGTTGGTTTTACAATTAACATCAAAAAAAAAATCATCGTAACACTAAAAAAATTGGTCAAAACATTTAGCGGAAACAATGTTTCGCTCGGAAAATCTTTCCAGAAGAAATTGATCGCTAAAAAACAATATCCCCTAATTTTTTTCTTCACCTAACGCTAATACAAAAAGGTTATAGAGAAACATTTCGCAGAAAATATATTTCGCAAAAAAAAAACCATTTGCGAAAATAACTTTTTTGTCAAAATATTTTGGTCACAGTTAAAACACAAATTAATAAAAAATGTTTTGTATTAAAAAACACAATTTGAATATAGATAATTCGGAGTTCGGCACAAAAAATTATGTTCGGCCAAGTTCAGCGTTCCGCCAAATTCTGTCCGAACTTGGCCGAACACCGAGTATTTGAAAAAATTGTGTACATTTTCAAAATAAATTCCTTAATTACGAGTACAAACAAAAGAATTTCTTTTAAATTCGTAATATATTTTAGTAAAAATAAAAAAGTTCTATCATTCCTTTTTTTCAAAAGCCGTTATTAAAATAATTAATTAATAAATTATAATTTAACTCATTCTTTCATACGAGTATTTTGAAAACAAAAAATCTAAATTAGCTTTTTTGAAATTTACTCATGTTTAAATATTTTTTGGTTTACTTTAAACAAATTTCGTTGTCAAAATTAACCAAAGTTCGGCTACGGCTGAATATTGAAAATTTGGCAGATGTTCGTTTTCGACAAAAAAAAATTTTTTTTTTTTAATAATTAATAATAATATAATTACAAATTATATACTATTACCCTAACCGAGCACTAGCTACTATGGCTTTCGGCGCTTTATAGCGAAAACAGACCAGTGCCTCTGGTGGGAATCGAACCCACGACCCCCGCACTGATAAGACAGTACGCTAACAACTAGCCTACCGGGTTTCTTGGTTTCTTTTATGTTACTAAAAAGGAAAAAAATTTTTTTTCAAAGTTTGTTTTTGATCCAAGTGCTGATCGTTACTTCGGTCGGACACTAGACATTTGCCCTAAAGGGTCAAAATTTAAATCAGTTGCAATTTTATGTAGTAAATCATTGATTTGTTTTTAGTAATATTTAATTTTAAATCACAATTATTTACTTCTCTGATTTTTTTTAGTTTGTTTTAAAAATCTCTACCTTAATTTTACTTTTCCTCAAGAAATTTCATCAATTTTTCATTTTGCTTTCTTCGACATATCACAGCTAATTTTTCTAAGAAGTTCTTTTTCCTGTAATTATTTTTCACACCACTTCCAAAAAATCTCATTAAATATCCCATAGGTGGTAAAATATGTATGTAGTTGGTTTAAGTGTATGTATGCCAAAGTTTTGATTTTATTTCCTAAGAACAAACACCAACTATGCTTTGGCAACAATTAACAAACAACTACAATATGTTACCACCAGTTGTAGTTGGCATTATTTGTATTACATGCTTGCATGTTTATTCCTTTGTGTACCGGTTGCTTGTCTAAGAATAAAATGAGCAACAATTGCAAATTAACTGCACTTTGACATGCTACAGTAACTCCTACATACCAAACATACTTTGTTGTACAAAGTGAACAGGAAACGGAAGTTTTAAAAATTACTTTTGCAAAAAAAACACACCAAAATTGCAAAGAAAAACAAACAGTAATTGAAATTGAAATTTTGTAAAACCAATTTGTACATACAAAAAAAAAAATTGTTTTTCTGTGGATACTACCCACAGAAGGAACAAAAACATAAAAACAATAGAAAATTTGTAATTGAAAAAAAGTTTAGGAATTCGTAATAGTCAGATCTTTTTAACTTGCTTTAATATACTTGAAATTCAAAGATAAAGGAATAAAAAATTAATGAAAACTAAAAACAATATTTTCAATATTTGTAATAAAATTTTCACAATTAGCATATAAAAGACTTCATGTTTAAATTTTCGAAGCAACTAGCGACTGAAAACTTAAATTTTAGTACTAAATATATCGACAATTTTATACTAAAAAGATCCACAATTGATATTTAGATATTTGTACTAAAAGAACAACAATTTAAATTTCAATATTCAGTGTTTGAAAAAATTCAAAAAATTCAAATTTCCCATTAAAAATGTTAGAAAAACTAAAAAGCAAAACTTCCAATTTAAGAACTAAAATATTCACAACTTAAGTTTTCAATTTTAGTACTTAAAAGGCCTACGATTTGAAAATTTCAATATAACCACAACTGAAAATTTTAATTTTAGTACAAATTAATATTTATATATTTAAAATTGAAAATTAAAATTTTAGTACATACTAATTTAAATTAAAATTTATGTACTAAAATTATAATTATTGTGATATTTGTGATAACATAATTGAAATTTGAAGTTTTCGTTGTATCAAAAAACCCAAAGGTTGAATTTAGATATTTATTTGTGTTTCTCAATAAAAAAAATATTGTCTTCTTCTTTATGTAAAATTAACTCTATACAATAAGTATCGTACAATTAAAATTTCGAAGTTTGTTATTTAATGGAACCATGATTGAAACTTATAATTCCGCATTAAAAGTGCCAATAATCAGTTTCCAATTTAAGTACGAAATGTCATATTTCAAAATAAAATAGAATTGCCAATAACGCACAGGATTTGAATTTTAGTACTAAAAATATTTCGATTTTTTATTAGAGGGTTCAAATACTTAGAATTTATATTAAAAACCTTAGTACTAAAATACACAGTCAATATTTCTAATATTAACGAATTAAATCATTTTTTTTTTCTTAAGTACTAAAACAATCTTAAGATCTAAAAGTTGCTTAAAATAAAATTTTTCATGTAAGTACTAAAAAAACTCGCAGTTAAAAATTGAAAATTTAGTACTAAAGAGCTAGATATTTTATATTTTTAATGCCAACGAATTAAATATAATTTTAAGAGCAAAAAAATACCCACAGTGGAAATATACAATATTAATAATAATACGCCCTGCCAATTTAAGTACCAAAATAACTACAATTACAATTTTTAGCTTAAGTACAGATATTTCCAATTTTAATTTAGTTACTAAAAATTACCGTGATTAAAATTAAAAAAAAATAAGTGTAAAGCTTTTAATTTATGTACTAAAAATATCTATGAATTAAATTTTCACTTCAAAGTACAAAAAAAACATACAATAACAATTTGAAATATTCGTCAGTACTAAAATTTTGCACCCAATTTTTGTACCAATATTACCCACATTCAAAATGTTCAACATAAGTACTAAAAACATCTATCCAATTTTAGTACTAAACTAAAATGTCTACTTTTGGGTACTAAAAACGCCATTGAATGAATTAAATTTACTATTTTGCACTGAATACTAACAATTTTATTTGCTTATATTTTTAAATATTTTGACCTCAATCGAATTTTTAAGATTTTGTACTGAAAACACGCATAATAAAATTTTAGTTCTAAAAACATTTATGATTGAAATAATTTTTTGTACTACAAACTAATGTACTAATGTAAGATTAGATTCTGTTAAAAAAAACTCACAAGAGTACAGATTTTTGTACTAAAAACTACAAAGATTATTGCTAACGATATATTATATTTAACACCATGGATGGTAACCGATTCGATGCGGTTATCGGTAAGGGTAAAGTTATTTTAGTTTTTTTTTGGTAACGGTATTCTAAGGGTAATGATATTTCAGTCATTTCGGGATGGTATTTTAGCGGTAACAGTATTTTAATCATTTCAGTAACGTTATTTTAGGGATAACGGGTTTTAAGTTATTTCGGTAACCATATTTTACGTAAAACGTTATTTTAGTTGTTCAGGTAACGTTAATGCACATCGATAATTTTAGCTTCTTTATGTCCGAATTCTAATGACTGGCTAGTTTATTATAGAGCTTTGGGAAAATATATATCTATTTAAGCGATTATTTTTTCTGATTTTGTCAGATTATTTCGGTAACGGTATTTTACAAATAATGGTATTTCAATTATTGTGGTAGCGGTATTTTACGGATAACGATAGTCAGTTAAAGGGGTTTGAATCGTTAGCAGTATTTTTGCGGTTTTGCCTGCCATCCCCGCTTAAAACTCCATCTAAAATTATAATACTTGTACTAAATGGACTCTAAAATTAATGCTTAAAATTTTTTATAAAAAATACCAACTATTAAGTTAGCTTTGTAATACATATTTGTGTTTAAATTAAAGGAGGAAAAGATATTTTTGTACTAAAAAATTATTTTTAAATAGCCACGATTGAATTTTTATCATTTTTACTTAAAACACGAGTTATTAAAATTCATATATTTGTACTTAAAACTCTAAAAGCTCATATTTAAAAAAAAAAACTCCGATAACAGCGGTCGACAAAAAAATATTTTTTTCTTGGGTCTGTTTTAATGCAGAAATTCTGATTTCAGACATCGAAAACACTAATATATCAATTAACAGCTTCTAAAATTAGCTTTTTCTGTTTTACGCTTACAGGTAAGTTTTAGAGATTTTACGATAAGCAGTAGGAAGCACTTAAAAATCAAACTTTGATAAAAAAAAGTATTTTTCCCTTTATTAGTAACATAAAAGAAACCAAAATTTGTCATTTAGACGTCAGACCTAAAAATCGTACCGACCAGGGATTTAGTTTGGATTTTTTATACTAAAAAAATTGGTTTAAAGCTTCACAAAAATTCAGATTTTAGTACTTAATATATTTACATTTAAAGCTCCAATTTTAAACTGCCTTTTAAATTTAAATTTAAAGTTAAGAGAACTGCCATTAAGGACACGTTAATTTTTTAACTTGATTTATTTTTAAAAGTCTTTCTTTAAGATATTTTCAATTAAAATAAACTACGTTAGAAATTTAGATTTTGGTACTAAACCTACTAGGTTTTCTGGTTTTTGAAAAAATTTACCTATTTATCAGTTTCTAAAGCTTTTGCAATGTTTGGTATCACTTTTTGTTAAAGACTTTAAACAACTGTCATAAGTCTTCTACTTTGTTTAAACAATTATAAAATTTAGCACATTTTCTACTGACCTAAATAACCTTAAGAAAACCTTTGTTTGTTTAAACCACAATATATACTCCAAGACTTTTTGACTTTTCTTATGTTTGAGTTGACATTTTAGGGTATTGTTTTGATAAAACAATTGCTTAAACATTTAAACACCTGCTGCCCCTTTATAAAACATTTTTTACTTTGAAAAAAAGTTTAAGAATTTCAAAGTTTTTCATAAATTTTTAAACAAAATATGGTTTTTTAATAAACTTTGGACAAAAGAGATTAAGAGACTAAATTAAGCAAAGCCTTAAATAAACTTGTTTATAAAGACTTTAATTAAAGTTTCAAAAACAAATTGTTTATAAAACCAAAAACAATTTGAAGAGTTTATTAACACAAAACCACCACTTGTTAAATACTTAGCAAAATAAAAAAAATAAAATCCAGTAGGCCAAACTAATTGACCACATACAGTTTGTATGTATGTGGTACAGTCGAGATGAGATTGAGTTTGACAAAAATGATTTTAAACAATTAAATCAATAAATTTGTATATCTATCTAGGATTAAGGCCATATGACAACGATAAAACCATAAAAAAACCATTTAAAAAAAAAAACAAATATTGCTTGACACAATAAATAGTTTGACAAAAGAATGATTTCAATTATTTTGTCAAAGCCAAAGTGGAAAATGATGTATTTGGTTTTTTAATGACTTTTTCAAAATTGATAAAATAAATAGTTTAACAAACATTTTCAAAGCAATACACAACAACAAAATTAATTAAAATTTTTCATTTAAAATTAAAATAAATTGGAAATACAACAAATCTAGTACATAAACAAATAAATTAATGGAAGTTTTAACATTAAAAATTCAATTTCACAAAATTTTAATTTTCTACTAATGTAAATATTTTTTTGGCTGTTCTTTTTTTTATTAAATTAAATATTAAGTCGCCTAAAAGTATGCTTTAATAGAATTAAATCTACAAAACTTTTACATAATTTTAGTTGTTAGCTTTAAGCTATAAACAAAAGCATACTTCAAGGTTTACTTTAGCATATTAAAACAAACAGATTTATTTTTGTTGGTTTTTTATCATTACGTTTTTATTTTACAAAATACCTTTAAGCTACCACAATATATGGGTGGCGGAATTTTATATAACTGTTTTTTTTCAAATTCACTACAAAATTCATATTTTAAAAAATTAATTCTCATATTTTTTCAGGATAGCAAACAAAACAAAAAAAAATATTTCTAGTAAACTTTACAATGGACATTTAAGTAGGGTTTTCTCTAAATAAAATGTACATATGAAAGTAAATACTAACAATATGCATATATCGAACTATTTCTACCCTCCATATACGCAGAAAAAACTAAAATCGAGTTTCAACTAAACTATTTGTAAATACTATTAAAAATTTTATTGAAATCGGTCATATTAAGGAAATTGTAGTATCAATTACAATAATTTCTAGTTATTACATTGATTTATTTTCAAATATAGTTTTAATCGTAGCTATTAGTAGATACTATTAAAACTTTAACTTTACACTGCCCTTGCTTTACAGCAACATCTACTTTTAAGGCCCGATAATTTTGGATAGTAGGGATATATAACAAAGCAGTAAAAAGCATGTGATAATGTGAGGCCTTTACTATAAAAGTAATTAAAAAAAATTAAAAACTATTGTTTCAGAATTTCCTTATAATTAATTAAACAATACAGTTTTTGACATTTTTTGTATAGCACTTTATTGAAACATTTTTAATTTATGGAAAGAATACCGGTGTTGTGTAGGTTATATGCAGATTTGGTTAGGGACGCATTAGAAAATTTTTTGAATGAGAAAAATTTGTTGTGTAATATGTACTTTTCATGTAAAATCAAGAATTTTTTGAACTTTCCCAACTTTCCTAAATTTTAATATGCCATTTCCTCCAAATATAAAAATTAAAAATTTATTAGCCAGTGTTGCCAAAATTCAAAATTGTAATGAAAAACTGTCTAATATTTACCAAATATTCGTAAAAAAATTTTAAAAATCGTGAAAATCCAGATGATGTGTAGAAATTATTAGCGAAATCGGATCATTACTTTGTTTACAAATTGAAGCTGAACAAAAAGTGAGTAAAGGAGCTTTTTTTTGCAATCTTTAGTGCCCTAATTGATAGGAGCAGACCATTTCCAAAAAAAAGTGACAGTATTGGGAACTTGCTTTGCAGCCTTCATCAATAATTTAAAAAGAATCGTAACATAATTTAATTTTTCTGAGTTCTGAACAATTGAGCATATTTTTTTCTAAGGAATTTAAGGATTTTTTTTGTAAAAATGCTACTTTTTTGTTTTCATTTTTTGTTCAAAGTCCATTTGTTAACAAAGTAATGATGCGATTTCGCTAATAATTTATACACCCACGACCCGCGCACTGTTAAGCCAGCACGCTACCAACTAGCCTACCTGGGCGCACTGAAATTTTATTGGCAATAATATTTTTGTGTGTAACAAATACCTATCTCTCGCTAAAGAACATTTTTAACCTCTTAAAGATATAATGTATGTTTATAAGTTTAAAAAATTTTGTCATTTATGACACCCCTTTTAACCCCCTAAACTTAAGATTGCGCATCTAAACAAAACTACGTGTCAAATAGTTTTTTGTGCTCTACAATATATCCACGTTTTATTTAAATCTATGGATTTGCCACTGTGTAGTTTCCTTGTTTGTGATTTTTTTTCTTATGAGTCACTTTTAACCTAATTTGTATATGTATTTTTCCAGTATTTGCGAATTTAAATTTTTTGGAAAACAAATTTTAGTGTAAGCAATTTTTAGCGATTAATTGGATTTGATATTCTGGCATTTTTTCAATTTTAACGTTTTTTTCCTAATATTATCGCTCTTCATTGATTTTACAAGTTTTTCCAGTCTAGCGATCATCGCGCATTTTACAAATTTTTCACGAATTAACTGATTACAATAATTCTGTCGATTTTTTACTTTCTATATTATTGTTATTTTCTATTTTTACGAAATTTCACAACTCTAACGTTTGTGTTTTTTCAATAACGGAGTTTCTTTATTTAGCGACTTTTCAGAAATTTTGTTTTCAATTTTAGTTTTTTTCTCCATAATATCGCATTTTTGCAAAAAAATTTAATTTGCCACTAAAACTTGATTTGAAGCATCTTTTCTAGATACGTTCGCTAAGTAAGCGATTTTTACTCTTCTTTATTCCAACATTTATTTTTCAAGTTTTTGTAATTTTTATCAAATAAGTGTTTTATTTATACTGAAACCGCTTTTCATCTATTTTTGATTTTTTTTTTTTTCAATTTTCTATATTGTCGTTTTATGCTGATTTTCCCAATATTTCAAATTCAGCGTGATTATTCTTCGCTTTTACCGTTTCCAAGTTCTAACGTTTTATTATTTCAGAGATTTATACCCAGTTTTTAGATTAAGTTTTTCTTCACACGAACGAAAAAGCAATAACAAAATACATGTAATACAATAACAAAATACGAGTACTTGAAGTGACTCATTCGTGCAGCGGCGACCGTCTTATAAAAACCAGTGCTTAAACTATTTGGAAATAATTATGCAAAGTTCATCGATTTTTCTCGGTATGATCGTTTTGAAGCGTTTTTTTTATTTTTTCGATTTTAACAATTTCAAAAATTTGGGCGTTTTTTAATTTCAGCGATTTTATTCACGATATTCGATTTTTAATAATTTGATGTTTATTCTAGTTTTTTAAAAATTCGCTTTTAGTACTTAAAATTTGTTTTTTATGGTTCTTTAGATTTCAACGATTTTATCGCTTTTAGCTAATTTTTGTTAATTTAACCGGTTTCACAGATTTTTCTTAATTTTAGCGTTTTTTTTTTTTTATAATTTGAGCGTTTTTTTTTTGTAATTAGCGTTTTTTTTTTTGTAATTTTAGCGTTTTTTCGATTTTAACGATTTTTTCGATTTAAACTATTATTTAAATTTAAGCGATTTTTAAACCATTATATTGCTTTATACCAATTTTGGCTGCAATAAAATAATAATAATATATATTTACGTTTTTAACCGATTTTGCCACTCTAACGTTTTTTTTTTTAATTTTATTTATTTCTCGTTTTTCTGATATCTTTTCACTTATTTAAAGCGCTATCGGGATTGCATATTCAAAAAAAATATAATATCTTTAACAAAGAAATTGTTTAAATTTAAATCTAAACAAATACCTATTAACTTCTTTTTTATTTCTATTCTCTAACAAATTGAATTAAATTGTCATTCAAGTGTTTGATATTGAAATAAAATAACAACTCGTATCCAAACAGTAAATTGAGCAAAAATAATACAGAAAAAAAGTATTGTTGTCATTTATGGCTTACATCTCATTGTCAGTAAAGATAAACACTTTTATTTACTTTTTTTCAACATTTTTCCTTTCAGAGTTTATTTTCTATTTTGAGTAGGTTTATAGCACTTTAAATGTTACGTTTGCTGCTCAGTTTTTTTTTCTCTTTCTTCGCTACTTTACTACTACACCTAGAAGTATTTATTGTATTGAACAAAATTTTCTTTTGTGTGAGTTGTTCTGATATAAAGATACACACTAGGGTTATAACTTTTTTTTACACAAAATTTGTACCTATAACCGCTCGATAGACGATACTATATTAATAATAAAAATCGCCTTTTCGGGTGATTTTGAAACAAAAACGTGTGAAAATGCACTTTTTTTAATGTTTTACAATTAATGTTGAATTAGTTGAACAAAATAACTTCACAACATCTTTTAAATTACTTTTCAAGTAATCTGCTCGAATTTGTATGCCCATTTTGAGAAAAATATAATTTTTTTTTTTATCAAAACCGGCGAAAACAGCAAGTTTTTAAAACTTTTTGGGTCCTTTAAGATCGAAAGGAATCATTGATGTCTAATAACATTCAAATTTAACCGAAATATTTTTTTTTATTATTAATTAATAATCATATAATTACAAATTATATACTATTTCCCTAACCGAGCACTAGCTACTATGGCTTTCGGCGCGTTGTAGCGAAAACATACCAGTGCCTCTGGTGGGAATCGAACCCACGACCCCCGCACTGATAAGCCAGCACGCTACCAACTAGCCTACCGGGGCGCACTTAACCGAAATAATAATTTTTAATTTAATTAAAAATTGTTTCGAATTTTTTCGCGGGAACAATTTTAAAAACCGCGAAAAAATAATATTGCGTTTTTTATATTTTTAATGGACCTTAACGGCTAGGATAGGTAAAATTTAATATTTGCGAAAAATAGATTATTTATTTAAATTAAGTTCCATGAATTAGAACAATAATTTTAAACTAAATTCATTAAAAAAATATTATAATAATCCACCTGATGACTCACAAAAAATTATTTTCTGCAAATCTACAAATTTTAATTTCAATCTGAGATCAGAACTTTCTTATTTTTTAATATTTTTAATGAAATTCCCGAAAAAAACTTTTTAGCATTTAATATGTGCGGATTGATGAACACTATAGCATAATAATTTGTAGTGTCCGACCTATCAGTTCGGCCAGAAAATGCATTGGGTCTGTATTCGGTATTTTAAAGCATTATGGACAAATTTGGCGGATGGAAAAATGTTTATTGGGCTGATTAGATTAGATGCTATTTTGAGTGTCAAATTTGAAGAAAAGTCTGTAGTTAAGCAATGAATTCACTGTTCGGCCAAATTGAAAATAGTTCGGCGGCCGAACTTTTAACTTTATAGCTAAACTTCGGCTTTTCTCTTAAATTTTATACACAAAATCGAATTAAATCGGCTCAACAAACATGTTTCCAATACCAAAATTTGTCATCACTGCCTCTAGATATCAAAAAATCCGACAAAATATAGTTTTGTTGGCCGAACTGTTCGGTCGGACACTAATAATTTGTACCATTAAACTATTTTTGTTGCCAATTTCTAGTGCATTTTTTAAGTTTTATAAAAGACATACTCCAAACGTTATAGATTTAAGTCAGAACTGTATTTAAATTGTCTTATAGTGCGCCTCGGTATGCTAGTTGGTTGGTAGAGTGCTGGCTTATCAGTGCGGGTGTCGTGGGTTCGATTCCCACCAGAGGCACTGGTCTGTTTTCCGTAATAAAAAAAAAAATAAGTCAGTTGAACTTACATCAGCAACCTTACAACAAAAATAAGTAAAACCATGAACTTGAAAAAGGACACAAAAAACATAAATTCAAGCTACAAAGTAGCCATTAATTAATCTGTGATATTAAGTTAGGATGTGATTTTATTGTTAAATTCGTGTTTTTTTGTTGATGTTACATGTTAAATGTAAAATTATTTATAAATATTAAAATTTGTAAGTTTTAATGTAACTTATTAATGAATTTTGTAATAATGTGATGTTTTTTTATTAAATAGACGAATCCCCAGAAGAAGTCGGTAAATAATCTACGAAACGTCGGGACAAAACTGTAAACAAAAATTTAGTTTTTATTCACATGAATATTTTAGGTCTTATTAGCTCAAAAAATTAACAATTTTTTTATATGATTTCCCTTTTAATGGTCAGATTTGATTATTTAAATAAATTTTGCAATTATCGGCAACTTGTTTTAGATAAAAATATGGATTTATATTTTTTCATCAAGGTGCTTTTTATTTTCGCTGCGTATTTTTTTTTTACATTTTTCAAGTTAAAATATACATTTTTTTAGATTCAAAAATACTATTTCGCACCAATTTTGTGATGTTTTTTTTTTTTTAATTTATATCAATAATTTCAATCGATTAAATATTAAAGTGTGATTATTGATAACTAATCGAATAAGTGTTATTTGGTCGTTTTCAGATTTTTTCTTACTATTCGCTTTTATTGTAAGATTCAAAATATTGTTGAACCCAAAGGAATTTCGCTCACTGTACAAAATTTTTACACTTTTAAAGAGTCTTTTAAGTAAAAAAAAATAAAACGATTAGTAAAGTGAACAAATAGATGAAACATAAATGTGGAACACAGTCAATTTACAAATACAAATAATGCAATAAAAGCATTCTTCTCATTTTCTTTAAAAAATTATAGTTTCTTTTAACAAAAATGTTAGGAAGAATTTTTTTAATGTTTATAACGTTGTTAGCAGTACTTTAAAATGAAAGGTTACAAAATTAGGAGCACATAATTATGTCACTAAAAATTTAGTTTTGTTTCATATCAAAAAGATTTTAAAATTATAAAAATGAATAAATAAAAAATGTGATTTCAGTTTCCCATGATTTCTTGCAATTGAAATCATAAAGAAAAGCATTAAATAAAAAATACAATGTGAATTTGAATATTTATATATTAAAAATATATTTATACAAGAAAATAAAATAAAAATATTCCTCATGATAAAACAAAAAAGATTTAAAAAAATATTTTGAAAAAAAAAATAAAAATATAATATATATATTTTTTGTGTAAAAACTTTATTTTATTTTTTTTAGGATAAAATAATTTAAAACGAAAATGAAAATTATTCAAGTTCGAGGCCATACTCTATATTTCTTCATTAGGATAAAAAAAAAAAAAAAAAAAAAAAAAAACATAATTTTTATTTTTAATAAAAATTATAACAAACTTGAATAATTTAAAACTTTGTAACAATTGTAAATATTTTTTTTTTTTCGAAAGATAAATATTTTTTTTTCGAAAGATAAATATTTTTTAGACTTTCGATAATAAAAATAAATTAATTTAAAAAATTACTTTATTTTCACAGAATACTTCTGTTTCTGTTAATAATTTAAAAACTAAGTTCATTAAATGTAAATATTTTTTTCTTTTTTTGAAAGATAAATATTTTTTAGACTTTCGATATATATAAAAAAAAATAATTAAAAAAATTACTTAATTTTCACAGAATACTATTTTTCCTGATAAAAATTAAGTTTTTTGTTTGTACGAGGTCGGATCAATAAGTCCGTGACTTTTCGAACTTCTCTCGTAGTTATATGAAATGCAACACTGCTCCCGTCAAGTACAACCTGTTAATAGACTACTGTCATATTTTGAGCAAGTTCCGTCATTTACTTTGCGTTTAACAGCTGTTCAAAACATACAACCTAGTGGTTTTTTTTTTTTAAATGGAAAAAGTTAATTTCGAGTGCTCATTAAACATTATTTTTTTGCGAAAAAAAAAACCGTCAATCAAACCAAGGAAAAGCTTGATAAATACTATGGGGACTCTACACCATCGATTTCAATGGTAAACAAGTGGTTCACTGACTTTCGTTGTGATCGCACATATACAAATGACGCTGAACGTTGTGGACGGTCAATTGAGGTCAATACACCCGAAAATGTCGAAAAAATACACGATATGGTGTTGGCCGATCGAAGAGTAAAAGTGCGTGAGATTGTTGATGCTATAGGCATTTCATATGGCAGTGTGGTTTCGATTTTAAATGATCAGTTGGGTTTAAGAAAGCTGTCTGCAAGATGGGTGCCGCGTTTGCCCTAAATTGACCATAAACGTAAGCGTGGCCAATAAGGTGATGGCAACAGTTTTTTGGGATGCACGCGGGATAATCTACATCGATTATCTTCAAAAGGGAAAAACAATAAACGGCGAATAGTATGCCAACTTATTGGACCAATTTAACGAGGATTTAAAAAAAACGACCCCATATGGCCAAGAAATGCCTATTTTATGGACTTCGAAAAATCTTTTTTTTTTGGAAGGGATACAAAAATTGGAGAAACGTTGAACTAAGTGTATTGAGCTAAAAGGAAATTATGTTGAAAAATAAGTCTTTTTTTTCAAAAAAAAAAACTGTGTTTCATTCAAAAAGTCACGCCATCGTAAAATCCGGTGACTGCCTATAATGGACTGAGAGTTTTATCTGCATGATGTTAATGAATTTTGCACAGAATTAATGAAATTGCACTGGATATCGGCTATTGAAACTGTTCGTTAAATAAATGCATGTTATCATAAATTTGTATGAAAAATAGAATTTTATTAATTAAAAGTTATATAACTCTATGAAAAAGTCATAAAAATTATGAAGCTTTTCATTAATTTTAAGAAAACTTTCGTTTATTTTATAAAGTTTCCTTAATTTACTGAAAATTTTCATTGTTTTTCTTCCCATCAAACTCTCTCTGTGTTCTCTGTGTGTTTCAAAAAAATTTCATTGAAATTTAGGTTTATATAACTCTATAAAGAAGTTTCATTAAAAAATTGGTTTCATAAAAATTATGAAGCTTTTCATTAACTTTTTTTTGTAAGGTTTCATTAATTTACTGAAAATTTTCATTGTTTTTCTTCCAATCAAATTCTCTCTGTGTACTCTGTGTGTTTCAAAAAAATTTCATTAAAATTTAGCTTACCTTAGCAAAATTTGTTGCCTTTGCTTTTATCTCACTTACAAAGGAAAGAAAAAAAAACTACAAAATTAATGCAAAATTAATGCAAAATCCCAACCACAAATCAAAAATTGTTTAAACATTTCTACTAACTAGATATGTACTACAAAAAATTAACAATGTTAAAATTCTAGTTACTGCCGTCAGCTTTTAACCCTTTTTTGTGTAATTGACAGTTTGATTTTGTATATATTTTTTTCAGTATTTGTCTCCCTTTTTAGCACAAATTCAAATTACATTAACACAGCAAATCTCGTTGATAAATTCTTTAACATTTTTTTTTTACTTTTTTCTGGTTTTGATTATCGCATTCTGAACAAGCATTTAACAAATTTCTATTATATACCATGAGATGTAACATTACGTTGTAGTTTCCGTTTCCGCTGACATTTGTATTATTTGGTATGGCAAAAGATAAAAAGAAAAAATGAAATCTGGTAAAATTGAGTTTTAATTATTTTAGACGACAACTGACTAAAACTTTAGCATATAGAATTATAAACTATAGACAGGATGCAATTAAGACATGATGATATTGTAATAAGAATTGTTAATGATAATGCAGTGAAAATTTAATAACAAAAAAATAAAGTTAGAAAATTATAATAATTTGTTACTCATGGCTGGCTTTAATTTTAAATTTAAAGTACTCAGAGTTGCATTCAATTTAAAATCTTAAACTTTTTAATTACACACTGCTACAAAAAAACACTTTTTGTCAGAACTTGAAAACCGACCTAGTGGGGGTTGTTGGCCTAGGTAAGGACATACAAAAACTGTTTTCAAAAATTTTGAAACACCCTCAAAATTTTGAGTTATTTTTAACTGTTTTAGGGTACGTCGTAGCACTTTAGTACCTCTAACTCACACATTTTTGACCGGTTTCAAAATTTTAAACAGTTGTGGAAAGGCAAAGAATTAAGATTTTATGAAATGTATTCATAAAATATATATTCCAAGAAATTAGGTAAGTGTTTATCAAAAGTTTCTCAATTTTTTTATTTCTTTTCCTAACTTTTCAAATTCAACAAGAGTTATTCTATGAAAACCTATCTTGCACTGTATTTTAAAGACAATTTTATATAAAAAAAAACGAGATATTATATGTTAAAATCGGTTTATATTTGCAAAAATTAATAAACTTTTTCTAAAGTAAAAATTTTGGGATTGCAGACTTTTCTTTTGGTAAACCACTTACAAACGTAAATTAAAAACTGTACAAATAGCTTAACCTAAGTTAACATGTCTAGTTAAAAACAAGTGTTAATGCTTGTTAGGAAAAGACCTAACCACGTGCTTGATTACTAAGAAGACAGGAATGGAGCAAAATTGATTATTAATAGGTTTTTTGTTAAAGTTCTGCCTATTATGGAGGCTCTAACTTTTCTAAAACTTCGGGTTCTGATGAGATCTTTAGCCAGATCGAAATACTAGTATCAACCTAGCTAATATGTTTGATTTGCTTTATTTTTGTAAATATACGGAGGTTGAAAGCTCGTTATAAATTGAAAATAACATAAAAATAATCTCGATGTGTATAAAAACAAAAAACTAATATAACTGTAGAAAAGTTGAATAACTTTTACAATTTTCATCCGATTTGAAAAATGAAAACCATGTTTTGTTAAGAACTAAATTTTCTTTATACGTTGGTATAAATTTTTATAAGCTTTCATATTAAAATAAGCAATGAAAAACTACTAAAATCAAAAAAGTTTATAACATCCGTTTTTTTTTTTTTTTTGTAGATATTCTTATCAAAAACAATACTTATAACTAACAAATGTATCAAAAAATGCACGTCATTTTAAAGCGTAATCAGTTTTCTTTCCAAACCCGTTAAAAAATTTAAATCGGACAAAAACTGACTCAGTTACAGTTCGATAAGTTGACGAACATCACTGAAAACGGTTTCTTTAGAATAACTTCTGAATTTGAGGGTGTTTCTGAAATTTTTTGACACAATTTGTAATGTACTCAACAAGACCTATAACCCACGCTAGATCGTTTTCCAAGTTTTTTTCACTGTAGCACCGTGTTATCTGTTTACTAGCTCCACACAGAGACAATATTGTTGACGAAACGAAAATTTTTCAGTAAGCCAAAAAAACTTTTCTTTACAAAATAAAAGAAAATTTTCTTAAAATAATTGAAAAGCTTTATAATTTTTATGAAGCCTGTTTCCAATGAAATTTCTTTATTGAGTGTATGAATTTAAATAAATTAAATGATGTTTTTCATGAAATTTTATGAAAACTTGCATTAATATAATAAAAAGTTTAAAGAGAAGAATTCCAGTGCAATTTCATTGATTTTATGCAACAAATTCATTATTACAACACATATATTTCTTCCTGTGTATATTTGTTTAATTTAATTTGCAAAAAAATCAATTAAAATTATTAAATTTTTGGTTCATCTTCATATAAAATTGTTTTATACACAATTCAATATATCCCATTAAAACCCTGGAGAATTTACCTAAAATTGCTGTTCATTTTATCAAAACTACTGGCACTGAAAAATACTAAATGAAATACAAGACATTTGTTACAAAATAAATGTATATGTGTTAAGGTTTACATATCATACATATATGAAAACACTGTAACACAAAAGTATTCAACATTTTTTCTATATTAAAATTTCTCAATGGCTAGAAAGCACAAACGATAAATTACAAAAGCAGAAAATTAGTGCTTTTTAATGTTTTTGCGCCATGAGTTAAATTTCGTCTTTTTGGGTCACTAAAAAAAACACCATAAATACTCGTAGTGCCAAAAGCACTAATATAACAAGGAGAGTCTCGTATTTCTTTTAGGGTCCCAATTTGATGTTTAGGGGTTAACCAGTGGGGTAAAATATTACCCCATTTTTGTTTTTTCGGCTTATTTCAAATTGTTTTAGAGAAAGTTTTGACAAATGGAGTACCAAATAGAGATGGGCACGTGAGTGAATTTTGACTCACACTCACTCACGCTCACGACAGAAAAATTCCACTCTTGCACAATCACTCAAGAAGATTTTTTATCTACTCGCACACACTCACATTCACGTGAGTAAATTCAGATTTTACCCACACGAAGAAAATCCTTTAGAAAAAAATAAAGTGTAAAAATAGAGGTAAGTTGTAAAAAAAAACAGCTACGAATATGTAATTTTGACATTATGTTATTTATATATTGAGTAAATTTAGGTTTCCTCCCACTCACGCGTGATTCACGTGAATCACTCACAATTCTGCTCACGTGCCCATCTCTAGTACCAAATGAAAGTGCTTTTGGAGACGCATTAACTGGTATACGAAATATGTCCGATAACTTTCAAGTATTTGTAAGTGATTTTAAAACTGGCTTTTTTAAAGAATTATAGTTGGATTAAGCTAAAATATATTTTTATTAATGCCTATTTAATTTAACCGAGGAAGTGTGAACTTTTTCCGACATTCGTAATTGCTCGGAGTCGACTTCTCCGTAGAGCTTTTAAGCCTACATTTTAAATAAATGGCAACCCTAACATGCTATATAGGCATTATTGGTATCAACGATTTTGTTTTCGCGAGTACATCAAGCTGGGTTAAAAAAAATTTGAATTTCTGTGGTTTCAGACATGTTTCCATACAAAAAGGTATTAACTTTGTCAGCACATTTTAACCCTTAAACGTGATATTGGACCGCTAAAAAAAATACGTTCCCTTATTTTTTTTTTCTTTATTACATATCCAAATTCCATTAAGAGCAGAGAACACAGCAAAAACTAAAAACGGGTTTCAATTAAAAAATTTATTAAATCAATTAATATTTTAAATGATTTTGCACCTATCACGGCAATGATACTATCAATTAAACCTTTTATTAAAATTAAGAAGGAAAAAAAAGTTAAAAATAACTTCTACAAAAAAAAATATGATACTCACAAAAAAAGTGCGTGATCTATACGTTGGTATGTGTGTTTTTTGCAATGCTGAGTCTGTTTGTGTGTGTGTGCTTGTATTGTTTGTTAACTTCAAATGTATTTGGTATTTTATACTGAAAATTTTCTATTTAAGCATACAGTGTATGAAAAAATAATTTGAGAATTATGTCTTAAATAAAATATGTATTTATATATTTAAAAGTCAATTAAAATATTAATTGATTCAATTAAATATTTGTTTAGAAACAAATTAAATTCAAATCAAATCTTTAATTAGATATTTTAGATTGATAATTTTTTCTGTGAACCCATGGGGAAACTCCCTTGTAAGTTGGCATAACTTTTGCAACTAACTAATTTTGGCGACGACCAATTGACAACCAATGTTATATTAATCGAGCCCTATCCTAACATTTAGCAAACAAAATCTGCTAACTTTAACAATTTTTTCTTTAACATAATTTTTAACTAATTTTTAGTAACTTGTTCTGCTATTTCTACAGTTTTTTTCGATTTGTGTGTTTTTTTCGATTTTTCTCATCTTATTGATTGTTATCGGCTTTAAAATTATTATTTTTATATGAACGTCTTTTTTGGTTCAACAATTTGGCGATTTTTTTTATCATTTTAACATAATTTTTATTTTTAATAAAAATTATATCAATTATTTGTGAATTAATGAAACTTTTCATCAATGTCTTGAAAAAAAGCATTGGAATTAAGCTTGCTGTTGAAATCAAATTCATAGAAGTTAAAAAGGGCTTCATTGAATTAATAAAGCACTTTATAAAATAAGTTCAACACTTGAGAATTAGATTTTAAAAATATAGTTTGAAATGTATGCAAATTAATGAAATTATGAAATTTTATGCAAATATAAAAATTTTTTTTTTTTATTTGAAAATAATATAAAAGTTATGTCTTTGAAACAATTTCATAGCACTAAAAAAAAATTACATTAAATTTATGCAGAGATAGTTTATAAATTTATGAAATTTTATGAAAAATTTCATGTTATTATGACTTGAATTTCTTTGGTGTAAAAAAAATATATAAAATTGTTTCATTATTCTCATGAATAATAATTATTTATAGATTTCTTTTATATATTTTAAAATTCTTTAAACTTTTTCTACCAAGTTTATATCTTTTTTTACGTACACATAAAAATATATGTATCTGGTATATTGTTACGATATTTGTATGGAGTATATTTGTTTTTTTTTTATATTTTTTATCCATAGTGTCAGCAGTTGACTGTCACCATACTGATAACAAACCAGCCATGATATAAATTTATTTAATTTTCAAAACTGTATTAATTTTTTATTATTGAGTTTAACAACAAAAAAACTGTTAATTTGGTTGATGAGACATTACAAATTTTACAAATTAAAAAAATTACACTCATTAATAGACAAAAATAAGAAAACAATTTTGTTAAAACTACTAAAAATCAGTTAAAAACGACGTTGCAGAAAATTTTTTGGCAAACGGTGCTGTTATTTGAATTCTACTAACTTTAAGGTAAACATAGCAAACATTTTTTTGATATTACAGTTTTTGTTGGTTGTGTTTTGTTCACAAATATTTAGTAAAACTTGTTGCTAATTTTAGCAGAGAAACTTGCTATTTTAGCATTATTGCTAATTTTAGCAGTTTTTTCTGCAACGTGAATTTGACAAAATTTTAGTAGCTTTTCCTGCAATTTTCACATTTTTATTTCTCTGAGAGTATAAATAAATTTTAAAGCATACTTTCAGTTGTTTATTAATACACAAATCCTTGGCAGACTCTTGGGATTTTAAAAACCCCTATTGAATTTTAAATTAATCAATGTTTTAAAGTTTCCAAACAATTTTTGTTTGCTTTAATTCAATTTAAAAATTTATATTGTTTTCTTTTGTCCCTATTTTAAAAATCTGTCGTCATAATAAAGTAGAAAAGCAAAAAAAAAAAACTTTTTTACAATGGTCGCGTGGTTAGTCAAATTTGCTAACCTTGCCACACGGGTTGACATGACAAGACAGCTAAAACACAAAAAGAAAAAAGTCAGAGCATAAACCCCCAAAAAAGTCTAGCATAGTAAAAATGTCAACTGTGTCTGACATTTGACATTTACAAGCTGGGGAATGTAAAACAAACAGGGATACTATTTAATAAAAATAAGCACGTAAAGAAATATTTCAAATACAAAAAATTGTAAAATTCTTCTAAGAAAAACTGTCGTTTAACATTTAAAATACTTTTAAGCATAAATATTTTTCTGTTATTTAAACAAAAATATTTAGAACTAACAGAATCTTATTTTTCTTAAAATATTTCTGCATCTAAAATATTTTAAATACAAATTATGCACTTCATTTTCTTTTAGAATTTATTTTTTCCTCTTCCCTATGTCCTTTTATTCTTATAAATTTTCTATGCTTAAGACTTTAACTATACTTAACATTTATGCAAAAAAAATTTGCAAATGTTGTTTCTGCATTTCAGAATTTTCTTGAAATTTGTTTGTATGCATTAATTGCTTGGCAATTAGTATAATTAAATAGGTGATGTTTACGTTGCAGTGTCTTGTTGCTGCTAACAGTAGGATATATTTTAATGAGGAGTAGCCAAACTTAAAAAACAACACCAACATGCCATCACTAGGGCAAGGAACTCCAAGCAACTACACTCAAAAAAAAGTTAGTAAAGTCAGGAAAAAAGTTTTGCAGAGTCAGCAAACTTTTAGTCTGGAAGATAATTGCAAACAAATTGCTAATATCAGCTAAATCTTTTGCTGAAAATCTGAGAGCTGATTTTTAGCAACAAAATTAGTAGATTCTGCAAAAGTTTAGACATCACTTAGTTGATTAAAAATTAAAAAAATTCTTGCTAAAAGTTAATAAAATTTTTGCTGAATATTAGTAGACTGAAAAAAACTCAAAAAATTTGTAGTAAATGTATATTATAGTTAATTTATTTTGCGGAAAATGTGAACCATTTTTTTGTGATTCTTTTAAAAATAATTTACAATACGTTAAAATATATAAAAATGTTCATACTCCAAAATTGACTACATGAATTAATTTAATATCTAAAATATATAGAAATAATTATATATGTATAACATTAACAATATAATCTTTCAACTACACTCAAAAAAATAAATTAGTAGAAAAGTTAGTAAAACATCTTGTAAATCAGGTATACTATTTCTCAGAAAATTTTTTGCTAAAATTATGTTTTAAACTAAAATTTTAGTTATACTTATTCAGCACTTGACTGTTTTGAACTAATGTTTTACTAATATTTTACCAATGTTTCACTAATTTATTTTGCTAAAAAATTGTGTTGATTAGCACCTCAATAGTGTGAACGACAACCAGACTGAAAGATATAGACAGAATGAATTAGATGTCGCGGCATGTCACGATGTAGTAGTGACGAGGAAAATTACACTAAAAAGTACAACTCTAGTAAGACATAATATAAAAAAATCAACCATGGAAGATTTTTGTATCTGTTTTTCATACATAAAACAAAATTGTGGATTAAAACAACTAAAATTTTGCGTCGTGACCGGCTTGTGAAAGTAATTGTCTATTAATTAAATAAAAGACAAAATAAAATATTTAAATTTAATAAAAATTAAATGTGTATTTGTAAACTAAATGTTTATATATATTAATAATCTTGTGTGGTCAAATTGCAAACAAATATGCAATAGATAGACAGGCTAAAGCGAAAGACATACATCTTAGGTAGATTTTTCTGTTTCCTTTTTCTAATTGCAAAAAAGGGTTGTATATGTTATATTTTGTTATTTTTTTCGTTTCGTTTCGTTTCTATAATTGTCTGCGTCATTTGCGTTCCTTTAAAAGATAGCATCAATAATTGATGAAAGTAGTTCAAAGATAATTTCGATGATTTTCAGCAAGAGACTAAAATTTTTTTGCTGACTTTACTAACTTTTTTATTTGAGTGTACTTACATCAATTTTTGTCTAAATTTGCCATAAGAAAAATGAAACATACAAAATTACCAAAGAATTGTGTACCTGTCTTTCGTTATAGTCTGTCTACCTGAACGTATATTTGTTTTCCATTTGACCACACTACATTAGTAATCACTTTAAAGATTTGGTTTATAAATACACAATTAATGTGTATTAAATTTAAATATTTTATTTTATCTTAAATATAATTAATAGACGATTACTTTGACAAGCCGGTGATAACACAAAATTAAAGTTTTTTAATCCATGTTTTACTAATATTTTACCAATGTTTCACTAATTTATTTTGCTAAAAAATTGTGTTGATTAGCACCTCAATAGTGTGAACGACAACCAGACTGAAAGATATAGACAGAATGAATTAGATGTCGCGGCATGTCACGATGTAGTAGTGACGAGGAAAATTACACTAAAAAGTACAACTCTAGTAAGACATAATATAAAAAAATCAACCATGGAAGATTTTTGTATCTGTTTTTCATACATAAAACAAAATTGTGGATTAAAACAACTAAAATTTTGCGTCGTGACCGGCTTGTGAAAGTAATTGTCTATTAATTAAATAAAAGACAAAATAAAATATTTAAATTTAATAAAAATTAAATGTGTATTTGTAAACTAAATGTTTATATATATTAATAATCTTGTGTGGTCAAATTGCAAACAAATATGCAATAGATAGACAGGCTAAAGCGAAAGACATACATCTTAGGTAGATTTTTCTGTTTCCTTTTTCTAATTGCAAAAAAGGGTTGTATATGTTATATTTTGTTATTTTTTCGTTTCGTTTCGTTTCTATAATTGTCTGCGTCATTTGCGTTCCTTTAAAAGATAGCATCAATAATTGATGAAAGTAGTTCAAAGATAATTTCGATGATTTTCAGCAAGAGACTAAAATTTTTTTGCTGACTTTACTAACTTTTTTATTTGAGTGTACTTACATCAATTTTTGTCTAAATTTGCCATAAGAAAAATGAAACATACAAAATTACCAAATAATTGTGTACCTGTCTTTCGTTATAGTCTGTCTACCTGAACGTATATTTGTTTTCCATTTGACCACACTACATTAGTAATCACTTTAAAGATTTGGTTTATAAATACACAATTAATGTGTATTAAATTTAAATATTTTATTTTATCTTAAATATAATTAATAGACGATTACTTTGACAAGCCGGTGATAACACAAAATTAAAGTTTTTTAATCCACATATGTATTATCATTGTTAGCGTAGTTTTGTATGAACAACAGATACAAACATCTTCCATGATTGATTTTTTTATATGTCTTATAAGACATGCACTTTTTAGTATAACTTTCCACGTCTCTAATACATCTTGATATGCCACGACATCTACTTGATTCTGCATATATCTTTCAATTTGGTTGTCGTCCACACTATTAATGTGCTTATCAGCACAATTTTTTTTAGCAAAATAATTTAGTAAAATATTAGTAAAATATTAGTTAAACATTAGTAAAATATTAGTTCAAAACAGTTTAGTGTTGGATAAGTAAAACTAAAATTTTAGCGGAAAACACAATTTTGGCAACTAATTTGCTGAGAAATAGTATTACTTGATTTACAAGACGTTTTACTAACTTTTCTACTAACTTATTTTTTTTTTTTCAGTGTAAAAACAAAAATAGGCGCTTATAAAACACAGCTAAAAACGAAAAATATGCACCAAAAACATGAAAGATATGCACTTAAAAAAACACATTTGGCAATATTTTATTTTTAAAATGTAAAAATTAAAACATACATTTGAATTTGGAATCATTCTTACGTTTTTCTTCGGTTCAGCAAGATTTTAGCTCCATAACTGGTTTAGTCAAAATAATAAAGCGTCGAAATTAAAAAAACACATGCAGAGTGGACGTATATAGACGTCTTACGAATCTGAATAGAGTTTTGATAAAACGTCGTACGCAGTAAAGAGGTTAATATGTAAAAATGATTTTGCTTAAATCAAAATATTAAATGTATTAAAAATCGTTTTTTCTCAAATTAAAAAATCAAATTAATTAAAAGTATGCACAGATATGAACTAAAAACGACAAATTATGCATTAAAAGTAAAAATATACAAAAACATACAGTTTTTCCAAAATATGCAATTGCAAATCGTTACCATTTTGTTCTAAATGTGATGACTCGGATAAATATTTATTCTATATCAGTTTTAGATTATCGAGAAAAAATATGCATTTGTATGAAATTCCTTGCCCTACAAATCGCCAATCAAACCAGCAACCAAACCAAAGGTTGAAAATTAATTAATTCTTTAATGCAATTTCTTAAAATGAATGAAATTCTACACAAATTTTACTCCATTCTTACGGTATGAATTCTTAGCTTAATTCTCAAAAGCTTTAAATAATATAAATGAATGAGTAATTCGAGCGGAGTGAGTGAAAAACACAGAACAAACCAAATATCAGTTTTTTATCACACCGCTCGAATTACCCTGTAAACTGCTTTGTTGGTTTGGTTGTTGGTTAGGTTGTTTGGTTATTGGTTGGTTTCTTTTAAGTTTGGCTACTCCTCAAGAAAGTGTATCCTTTTTGGTACTACTGGTCTTGGTTACAACAGTAAATTTGAATTCTAATGTTTATAATAGCAGGTAATTTGTTATGCATGTTATTACAAGAAACAAGCAAATATGTGTAAATTACAAGAGAAAGGAAATGGTAGCTTTGTATAAAATATGCAAAGCTTATAAAAATATTAGAGAAGAAAACTAATTTCTTACAAATAGAACTATTTTGTATGGAAATTTTTTTTTATAAAATAAGAAGCTTTATTTTGAAAATTATGGTAATCAAAAAATACTTTAATATTTTTTTAAATACTTTAAATATTAAAATTAGGGTTTTCAGAGACCAAGTCCAAAAATCTAATGAGATATTGTCATATTAGATTTTACAACTACAATACAACTGAAGATTTGGGTGATGCCAATGAAACAATTGTATTGTCTATCATTAAAAAGGTTTAAACATTTTGAAAAGCAACAAATAAAGTATAGTATGACAATATCATATTAGATTTTTGGACTTGAGGTAGAACAATATATTTTTTGTATATTTAATACATTTTTTGTATTTTTAATACAAAAATTAAAACATTTTTGAATAATTACCACACCACGGCTCTTAATAAACACAGTTTGTTGGGATATATGTTGTTTTTACAAATTGTAATACAACAAACACACATACATGTACTGACATACAAAGTATATCGACATGTAAAATTGTTGTTTTTCAAATAGTTTGATTTTATAATTAGGGTTACCAGATCAGGCAGGTTATACAAAAAGGCAGACAAAAAGATTCTCATGGAGTTTATTCTGTATGTTGCATGTAATGACTCGGTTTGAGTAAATCCAATTATCTTTAACTTTTGCAGACAACTGAAGATTTGGGTGATGTCAATGAAACAATACTACTGTCTATCATGAAAATGATCAAACTTTTTGAAAAACAACAAATAAAATCTAATATGACAATATCAAATTAGATTTTTGGACTTGAAGTAAAGGGTGTTTTTTGCAGGTATAGAACTTTAAGTTGGCAACATTGAAAACATATAAATAATTACCAGCAAACATTTTTTGGCCGGTCTTCGGTGGAATGGCCGATATATGTTCGGAAGATATTAAAACCGTCTACCGTAAAATATATATATATATATTTGATTTTGAAAAACAAATAGTCAAAAAAAAAGGTAAGAAAGGTAATAAGTTACATGGATGAGAAAAAAACGGCTGTTTGGCCAAAATGGAAAATTTTCACCCCCTCTAACTCAGAGAGTTCTTGAAAAATTGTGTCTAAACTACTATCCAATAGGACTAACCGATGTCATCCCGATCGGAAGACATTGGTTTCAAAAGTTGGGTCACTTGTATGTGTGCATGTTCCAAACATAATACCCAAAAATTTTAAAAAAATTGTAAACATAAATTACGAGTAAAAGCGGAATTAAATAGAAACGATGGTAAACGAATGAAATATCATAAACGTTATTTTCAAAAAAAAAAAAAAAAAACTTTACCGTTACCGGAACAAAATTGAAACTTAACTGTAACTGAAATATTGCTAATGTCTGTTACTCTAAAACCTTGATTATGTGTTTCTCTCTCGCTGTTTTTATCTTTATGTCTGTCATATTTCAATATGACCTTTAATTTTAACGTCTTTATTGATTATTTTTTGTTTCTAAAACCATATGCCTAATTTATTATTAAAAAAAAAAAAAAAAAAAAAAACATTTTAATCATAATTTCTCTATTATAATGCATACAAAATGTTCAAGGTATTTTCCTAGTCTCCAAACAGTATAATGCAGATATAAATCGAAGATCATAAATTGCCAACACTTAACCCTCTCATGCACCAAACTCTGTTACGGCAGCAATATTTTTTTTAAACATTGTTTTAAACTTTATTGACCTCAAAAAAGATAAAAAAATATGTAAAATTTTAATTTACGGTTGCAATGTAGTTTTTGGAGGATGTTGTATACATACAACATGGCGCATAAACGGGGTAATAAGGTAATTTTTTTTGATAGAAGAAAATAATTTTTTTATATTGTTTTTATTGAGTAATTTATAAAAGGAAAAGCATTTAATAACACAAAAGTTTTTAAAATATTTAAATATACATTTTCATTTTTCATGGTACTCCTTGAAACAATTTTTTTTGGGCGTAAAACATATATTTACATTGCATTTAGTGCAATATACAGTTGTAAAGCCATTTTTACAAAGTTTGCAACGGGACTGCTTTGGTTTGTAACATGGGAAATGACCAACACCATCATACCTGACGTCTTCAACTTGAATTGAGGGTACACAACGCTTTGAAGTTACAGGAGACATTTGGGAAGAGTCTAAAGGACGACCACGCTTCCTCGGACCAAAAGTATTTGTATATATAAGGCCAGTAGCAACTTTAGTTTGAAATTGTATAAGAGTTAGTGAATCCTTTTCGCTGATTTTTGAAAACTGACTGTGACGTCTATATAGAAGCCAACTATTCGTGACTGCGGAGTTCAACACCCAAAAGAAAATTCTCATGTAATATTTTCGGGATCGGTGATTAATTCTATATAATTCGCAAAGCATATCTGCCAAGTCAACACCTCCCATAAAACGGTTATATTGCTGAACAGCATTTGGAATTGGAATTTCAACAAATTTTTTCTCTCTTTGATTCCATCGCCGACATGTAGATAATGGTTCAATACAATAGTCCGTGGACAGCAGCTGTACTGTTTTATTGTCAAGCCATTTTACAACTTTGATATCATTGTTCGATTCCACTCTATAATCGTATGAACCACGTCCTTTTTCTTTCAACTTTGCATCAGAGTCTAAGCTTACCTTTCCTAAACGGTTGCTTCGCACCGTTCCAGTTGCCACAAAACCTTTGTCTCTTAGAATCTTCATCAGATGAAAGGATGTAAACCAATTGTCAAAGAACACCTCATAGTTTTGATTCTCTGGTAAACTCTTTAGTAGGTGGATAACAATGTCCGAAGAAATTCCTAAACCATAATTAGGGCAAGTTCCTTCTCCAGTGTACATCGAGATGTCATATATTATGCCAGATTTCCCACATCTTGTAAACATTTTAAAACCCCATTTATGAGGCTTTTTCGGGTTATACTGTTTTAATGTTTGTTTACCTTTAAAGGGTATAATCTGCTCATCTATGCAGTGATGCTGCTCTGGAGGAAGTTTAAGGCAATTTTTTCGAAAGCCCTCTAAAATTGGCTTTATCTTTTGAAGTTTATCGTATCCATCCTCACCTCTTTTCTTGTCGTCACTAGAAAAATGTAAAAATTGTTTGATTTTTGCAAACCGTTTGCCAGTCATAGCTGCATCTATTAAAGGAATCCGAAAATCTGCCTGCCATAACATTCTCATTTCAGGGTATTTGACGATTCCCATATATAGAAGGATTCCCAAATATTGCTCCATTTCTTTGAACGTTGCATTTACCGAAACACCACTTTTTCGGACTGAATATAAATTAGTCTCTTCCAAAATTTTGGTGACCGTGCTGTCATCAAAAAATAATTTAAAGTACTCCAAGGGAGTATATACGTCCACGTCTTCGGAAATAGAACCAGTCCATTGTTTTCCACAAGTCTCTATACTTCTTTTTCTCCACTTTAAGTTTTTCAGATCCACTTTTTGAAACTCCGACTCCATCGGGGAATCCCTTTGATTGTTGCAATAACTTCCTCCAATTCTAAGCATTCAGCTTCTATATCTTCAGGGAGCTCATCACGTAAATCTGCAGCCGATATTTCCTCGCAAAGACTATTCAAAACGTTTTCTTCGCCAATAGGAATTTCTACCGAAGGTACTTCGGGTTCTACTTCAGCATCTGAATCATCCCAATTGAACTCCAGAATATAATTAATTTCTTTTACAGTCAAGCCCTTTTGCCTGTCCATATCTGATTTAAGGTCCAAAAAGAATATAACTTACTGGAAAATAACATAAAAGCAACAAAAAAAAAAAAATGTAATGCGAAATTGTAAGAAAAAAACAACCGTAAATGCACCATGTTGTACATGTACAACATATCAATAATTGCTCTCACACATTGTCCGAATAAAATTTTTACCTTTTTTTTTTTTATTTCACACCTGTATAACCAATTGTTACTACCGAAAAATTATCACTGAAATATTTTAAGTTTTTTATCAAAATTCATGCACTTGTTTATTGACAAAATTAGCAGGAAAAAAATTGTCCAACCTTTGCACACAAAACACTTAATAAGAAACACAAAAACTTTTTTATTTGGAGAAAAAAATAACAAAACTAAAGCAAAGGCATAAAATGTATTTTTGCTTTGCTTTTCTAAAAAAAATTTACCGTTAGATATGAGATATGTGCTCTTAAATAGCTTTGTTGTATACAAACAACAAATGCATGAAAGGGTTAACGGATTATTTTTAACAATTTAAAAAGAGTTTGCAAAATTGCTATTAAATCATATGTTTAACTTAAATTGGTTATTTTCAAGTCAAATTGTAAAAAAAAAACTTGTTGAGAGGCCGTGCGCCCCGGTAGGAGAGTTGGTAGCGCGCTGGCTTATCAGTGCGAGGGTCGTGGGTTCGATTCCCACCAGAGGCACTGGTCTGTTTGCGCTACAACCCGCCGAAGGCCATAGTAGCTAGTGCTTGGTTAGGGTAATAGTATTGTTGAGAAGTGACAACTTATGACCCCTTAATAATGTAGTAAATGCAAATATTAAACATAGTATAAAAATAATAGTACACAGGAGTAACATTTATTTATTTAAAACACAATAAACATTAATTTGGCGACATAAGAACAGGCAAAATGAGCGCCTGTTACTGATTGGTACTTGATGAATAAAAAAAAAAAGACATCTGGAAATTAAAAATGGAATTGGAAAAAACTGAAAAAAATCATAATATTCACACATGATCAGCTTTAGTTAATGACGTGTGCTCATTTAATGAATGCGTACTTTTTTTCATATGATGTTTTTTAAAAATTGTCGTATTTTTTCTGTTGTAGTCAACCAAATACGAAATTAATCCCTGGGGAGGATATACAACAAATGAGTATAAATGTCAATATATAGATTGAATTGTTCTTGTTTTTTTTTTTTTTGGGAAAAAGAGTGATGCAGATGAGCTAATGATGATGATTTTTTGTTGTGGCTACATATTGTTTTACTATGAATTGATTATTAATTTGAAATTTATTTAAAAAAATCTTTTATAAATATTAAAACCATCAACAAGCTCAAATAACCGACACAGTTGAATTTTAACAGTTTTGATAGAAAGTGTTACACTTGAATGAAAATTAAAGATAATTTAGTTTCGAAAAATTTAATTCCAAGAAAATAGATAATATTAATTAAAAATTTTCAAATTTTTAAAATAAAAAAAAAAATATTTAAATACAGTTTTTTCAATGGATTTAAAGTTATTTGTCTAACAAAAGTCTTGCTTAGAACATCATGGATTTTTTTGCTGATGGTGGTTTTCAACAATTATTTTGTGATTTAAATCAAGAAATGGATCAATCAGTTTGGGAATCTACTACCTATAAGGAATACAAATATTCCAAAAAATTAACACCGGTCTATGAAGAGAATTATTTTGTAATTGATACAGAAATCAATAATGGATTTTTAATATCGGCTGAAGACACTGTTGATTATAATACTCATTTAACTGATTTAAATGAAAAACAATTGCAAACCAGTTTGGATTATTTACTAAATACAACAAGTGATTCTTTGGAGGAGGATTATAATGCTACCACCTTATCTATATTATCTAAAGATCTATCAGATTGGGAGGAGAAATTCTTGGATAATTTTATAGAAATACCAGAATTAGTGGAATTTTTACCGGAGAAAACTCCATTGTGTACAGAAAACTGTAATCATTTTTTACAAGAAAGTGCAGAAAATTTAAAACTATTTTCTTCCACTCCTTCCTCACCTTCGGCACTTGGCTCTCATGATAAATCATTTCCTTGTACATTTGGTGATTGCCGTAAAGTTTACGCTAAACCTGCTCATTTGAAGGCTCATTTGCGACGTCATTTAGGTGAAAAACCTTACGTCTGTAATTGGCCAGATTGTTCTTGGAGATTTTCACGTTCCGACGAATTGGCTCGGCATCGTCGTTCACATTCTGGTGTTAAACCTTATAAATGTGATTTTTGTGCAAAATGTTTTGCTCGTTCTGATCATTTGACCAAACATCGTAAGGTCCACGAAAGACGTTTGTTGGCGGCCAGTAAAGCGGGTAAAACTTTAGAAAATGGTGAACTACCACAATCGATATTGACTGTACGACCGGGTAGAAAAAGAAAAATCAATTGTAACTTTTTGTTTAAGAATTAACTTTAGTTTAAGTAGAATATTTATTTTAAGTTGTGTAAATAAATTAGATAATATTGTGAAATTAAGAGAAAAAAAAATATATGGTGTAACTTTTTTGATTATTCGTGTTTAAATAAAAAAGTACAATCAAAGAAGTTCGACAGTAGAATATACTGAAAATTACAGTTAAAAAAACAACTGTAAATTTATTTGAAAGGCGACAAAGGTATAACCGTCCTTGCAAAAGTCTACTCCGATTAATTAAGAGTTTCTTTCAAAGACCTAAAACAATTACTACACTTAGAATACTATGTAGGTAAATACCACTGCCAATGTAGTTAAAAACAAATGAAATTTCAAGAAAGGACGACTTACATTTCAGTAAATTCAACTAACATTGTCGTTTGTTTTTTAATGTTCAAAAATTAACCATAATTATAGTAAAAATGAACCAAATATGTTGGTAAAAAATAAACAAACATTTATTTTCTTTTTACTTTTTTAAATAACAAAAAGCGACTGTATAAAATGAATCTATAATCATAAAACAGTCATTTGATGTGGTTTGTTTTTTTAATGAACTACAATGTTAGCAAAAAAATTTAATTTGTTCTACAAATGACTGACATTTACATTAAAAATAATGAAACTGTCTTACAACCCAAACAACTACATATTTTAAAAACAGATGTTCTCTTAGTGTAATATTGAAAATAACGCTGAATTTAAAATTGTTGTTACAAAATGGGTCAACTGCGATTAAAGTGAATTATAAAAAAAAAACTAGAATATTGAAAATGCACTGAAATAAATAAAAAAAAAATTCCCACGAAATAAAGTTTCTAAAAGATCCTTTTCGAGTCAAATGGATTTTGGAACTTAAAAAAGTGCCAAAATAAGCACTGAATTGAAAAAATTTTAAATTTTCATACAAAATAACGACGACTTTTCACTATCATATAGCGCTTATTTATAACTTTTATCGCTTATAAGTTTTAAACTATTAGAGGATTTTAATAATGTTTCAATATATTTTTTGTTAAGTTTGCTCAGAAGATGCTATTTTGATTTAGAATTTAATTATTATGAAAAAAATTTAAACTTTGCTCTAAATTTTGGTGAACCCGCCACACTATTGTCAAAATACCCCTAAAGTACCGAAACGAGTAGTAGGCCACTATTAATGTACTGAAAAGGTAATGCATGCTAACCATGACAAAAACTCTTACAAAACAGTGAATATTTTTGCTTTCATCGAATCATCACTTCGTTAAAAACAATTTCCTTGTCAAAAATAAGATTATATCTTTCAAATTTCAAATAAATGTTGTGCTCCGGCATTAAATAAAATGATTTTTAGAATAATTTTTATTTTGCATATTTTTTAAAGTTAGATTATTAGCAAAAAATATGTTTGTCCCATGAAACTTCAGTTTAGGTGGCAAATTTTCTAATGTAAATTAATCAAATTACGCATTAGATTTCAAGATTGATGTAAATTCAATAAAGGATAAATGCCAGAAACTGAGCAATAATAAAAAATGCGTTTTAGTAAAACACGTGTTTTGCGATCAAGTCTGAATGCCGTATTAGATTTAAAATTCAAATCTAGTGAACATTTCAACAACGTAAGCAAGTTCAATAAAATGTCAAATTGCAAAAAAAAACAACTCAGCAATAATTAACAACTTAACATCGTATCTGCAAAGTACCACCCAACAACTCAAAAAGAAAATAAGTGACCAATTATTTTCAAGAGCAAAAGTTCAATAAGAGTACGAACAAAACAAGCACGGCACGACATTTTCCATACGATTGACAGAAAAAACCGGTTACCGGCGTGAAATAAAATTTGTTTTAATTCATAAAAATAAAAAATAAAATATTGATCATGCTTTAAAAATAAAGATGAACAAAGATGACAGATTATGACAGATTATAAAAAAAGATGACAGATTATGACAGATTATGAAAAAAGATGACAGAAAGAGGACACAAATTTTATAGATGACATCCAGTTAAAATAGATGATTGGTCCTCTAAAAAAGAGGACGCATGGTAACCTTATCTAACTAGAAAATCGATGAAAAATTGGTAACATTGACAGTGTTTTCAGATATGACGATTTATGGCAAAACGTGGCGAATTTTCAATTTCTTTTGGCGATTTATATTTTATAGTGGCGACGGACGAATTTTATGGCGGTTTTTCAACGGGCTGGCAATTTTCTTGGCGATTTTAAATTAAAAAAAATCTTTACCCAAAAAACTGGCAATTTGTCAACTAAACATTTCACATAAATTATTCAAAACTTGGTACAATTTGCCAGGTTTTTTTTAAATTATTTTGCTAAATTTTGACGTATTTTTTCGAAATATCTTTTTAAAAGATGACAGATTATGATAATCTATAGATTATTTGTTAGGACAATATCCTAATGAAGAAATATAGAGTATGGCCTCGAACTTGAATAATTTTCATTTTCATTTTTAAAAATAATAAATTTAAAAACAAAAACTCTATAGATTAGTTGTTAGGACAATATCCTAATAAAGAAGATTATGGCCTCGAACTTGAATAATTTTCATTTTCATTATAAAAAAAACCGCTAATTAAAACCGCTAAATTAAAAACATATAAGAAACAAAAAAGTCTATTAAAAAACTTCGCTTAAAATAAATATAAGATATTATATAATAGAACAAAATCTGAAAATAAACGTTGAACTAAAAAAAACTATACGAAAATAATAGGAAACATCACTTACATTCATTGGAAAATATCGATAAAAGTTTATTTTAAAAAGTTAGTGAACGGAGCAAAAAATTAAAAATCGTGAAGATTAGAAAAAATATGTTAATACATAATAATTAAATATGTTTGTATAACTTTGAATTATAAAAATATGTTTATAAATAACGCAGTAAACGGTTTAACAAGGAAAAACTATAAACAAAAATATTTTGATGGCACTGACAAGAACGTTTAGGCCACGTTCACACCTAAATGCAAAGAACAAGTTTTGCCAAAACATGTATTTAAGACTTTATTCTAATCCAATTTGGAAAACATTCCATGTTAAGGTGCCCATACAGTTTGCAATATTATTGCAAATATTATTATCAGTATTATTGTCATATTGCCCAACATAGTGCAATAAGATGTACAATACTTTTGCACAAAATATGGCAAAACTCGTTTGTTCTGTTGTGGAGGGATATAAAAATTGCACAATATTACATATTATATATAAATATAAATATTATATTAAATTATATATAAATATTATATATTACAATATATATAAATATTATATATATTATATTATATATAAATATTATATATTACATTATATATACATTTTATATATAATATATTATATTACCTTTTATCCACCTTTCTTGGTTGCGCAATAAGAATCAAACATTTTTTGATTTTTTTCCAATATATTGTACAACCATTCAATATGACATACAAATATTTTGCACATTAACTAAAGTTGCTCATATATATATTAGGTAGTGTATGGGTACCTTTAGAAAGCATGAAATATTTTTGCTTCCAACAAGTCATCCCTTTACTAAAGAACTTTTTGTAGTTAAAATAATACTTCATCTTTCATAATTCAAATAAATTTTGGCAAAACTTTACTTTGTCGGGCGGAGCTCAGAAAAAAATAGCGTTAAATCAGAAATAAAAAAAAAAATAAAAAAAAAAATAAAAATTATTAGGCGTTTTTGGGGCCGGGGCCCCGTTAGGGCGCTAGGGCCCAAAAACCGAAAGACGCCCAAAATGGCAATTATTGGTACTTAAATGAAAGGAAAATTTCTCACGATTCCAAATATCCACTTTTTATGAAGATCTCGCAAGTAGTATTTTCGCTAGGACTACTTTTTTATAATATCAGCGGGTAAAAAAGTGAAATTTTGGGCCCAAAAAAAAAAAACAATAAAAAGTGCAATTAAATCAGAAAAAAAAAAAAAAAAAATATATATAATGGCCAAAATGGCAAAGTTTTTCTGCGTGACCGGCCTACGGCCGGGCTTAGGGTTTTTTTTCCTCCGTAGAACGCGGCAGGTGGCTTCGCGGAATAAAGTTTTTTCTGCGTGCGACACAAAAGAAACTTCAAAATACATGCCCTGGTTTTTGCTCCTAGCGGTTCCCAGGGGCCCCGGCCCCAAAAAAGCCTCATAATTTTGTATTTTTTTACTGTATTTTTGGCATTTTCCTTCATTTGAGCACCGTTTTTATATACGGAAAATGTTTACTATTTTTGGGCCATGCCTAAAGGGTCTAAATTTTACTAAAATGGCTCTGGTTTGGGCCACGTTTGTCGGATCTTGAAAAAAAATACATTTTTGAAACCGTGAGGAGATTTTCTTTCATTTGAGTACCCACACTTATATGTTTGTACATGTCCCTGTTTTTTGCTCCTAGCGGGTCCCAGGGGCCCCGGCCCCAAAAACGCCTAATAATTTTTTATTTTTTTTTTTTAATTTCTGATCGAATAGTATTTTTTTCATATTTTTTGAGCTCCGCCCGACAAAGTAAAGTTTAACCTAAATTTTGTGTTGCAGCATTAAATAAAATGTATTTTAGAATAATTTTCAAAAAAAAAAATTTTTGAGGTTAGATTGTTTTTCCAATGGAAATTCCATTTGGCTTGCAAATTTTTTAAAGTAAATGAAATGAATTACGCATTAGATTTCAAATAGAAATCTAGTGAACATTTCAATAACGTAAATTCAATAAAATAACGATTAATTGAAAGAAACTGAGCAATCATTACAAACTTACCTTTGAAATTTTGTAAAATAACGCAGTGGTACCAACCAACAACTCCATGTTGCAAAAAATATGTCAAGACTTTCTTGATAAAATAGCACTGCCATAATTAACACTTATAGTTGATGAAACACTTTAGTATATATTCTATTGATATATTTTTAAATTCAATATTTACTAATTTGTTTCCTTTTTACTTTTTTTATTGGTCAAGACAAGCTGACTTTACTAAATTAACACTTTAATGCTGTTTTTTTTTTTGAAAATTTTATATTAAATAACACTTACAAATTTAAAGTTATTGATTTGCAATGAATTTAACAAAAAACACTTTCATTTAAATAAATTATTTCACTTTTTTAGTTTACTAACGACAAAACTAACCAAAACGAAAATCAAAATGGAGGACTGAAGAAAAAATCACTGATCTTGTTGCCACTATACCGGCAGAATAATTGTTTTCCAATAGAGATGCATACAGTGCTGCCATATTATTAAATTTCTAATTAGATTTATACTGCGTTTACATTTGTCTGGAAATATTGTTTAAGATTGTATTTCGAAATCAAAAAAAATATTGTACTGAATATCGATTTTGGGAATCTAGTTCTATATCGAAATAAAGCCTAAAACAAAATTTTATGTATTAAAACTAAATTCTAAATAAATGAAAAAAAAAAATAAAAATAGTAATAATAAAAGCTATGACTATGTTAATAACCAACTAATCTCAATACAAGAAAAAAAAAATAAAAATAGTTCCGTAAAACTTATTAATATTAAAAATATGTTCTGTTAATCCGTTTTTATATATATATATAGAAAAACACAATTTGATATTTTAAAATATATTTATTAATTCAACCATTGATCAAATGGTTTTATATCTTCCGTTTCATCCATTTCATCTACAACATAACCATCATTTAAAGGATCTTCCAATAAAGGTTCATTTCTAACTGCAACAACATTCTGATCACTGTTAGCACAAAATTTGCGATACATTTTTAATAAGATATCAAATTCCGTAGTATTTAACTCTTCTTGTCCAGTAGCAAATAAATTTAATTCAAGTCTGCTTTTCATATCTTCACTTAACATTGATTGAAATTCAACAAAACTTAATTGGACATCCGATTTTATAGTTTTCTTAACAGTTTTGGGTACTTCACTAGAAACATTTTCTAATTCAAAGTCTTCAAGATTTTCCGTATCTTCTACTGGATATAATACGGGTACAAGATTTAGATTAATTTTGGCAATATCAAAGGGATATATGCCAGAATTGGAGAAATTCAAAGACATATTTTCTTTGGTTAGATGAGAAATCAAAATATTTTTCAATATTTCCAAATATGAATTTATATTTTTATTCAATTTTAATATTTGAATTTTATCGGATAATTCTGTTTGTATTTTTTGAGTTAATTTAAACGAATTCGGATAACTATTTATAATAAACATTTTCAATTTATCGCAAAGTTCATACAGGTCTAATGAAATGAGATTATTTTGAAAGTCCATAAATATGAAAATAGGCTTTAAAATGTTCTTTTGTTGCAGATAAGGGTTTAATACATTTTGTATATAATACATACAAGTAGAACTTTTATTTTTCGCATCATTTGTTTCATACTTTACCCATCCTTTGGGTAAAATACAATTGTCAAAATCTTTTTTAGTTAGATAGTCTTCTTTAAAATTTTCATATACCAACATGGGTGGTGTGGCCATACCTTGAGCTGAATAGCTTAACATTGCATTAATATTATCGGTTAATTGTAATTTGCAGCAATAATAAAGTTGGGTAGGTTTTTCCAATACTTCCATCATTTTGTGTTCTGTGCAAAATGTTTCCACACCTTTGAACCACAATTCCAAACTGGGTTTATCAAAGTATTTCTTTTTTGGTGTAATTTTCATGGCATCTCTTAGTTTGCGATGACGTTCACTTATACTACGCAGCCAATCTCTGCCAAATTTTTCCTGCTTAGAGGGATTTTTCGAATTAACAATATTTCGTGCCTCCACACATAATTGATTACTGCGTGCAGTAATAAAACCCATCTGTTTGCAATGCACAAACCAATCTACCAAACGTTGTTCATCCGTTTCGGGTACTTTGAAACGCCCTCCCTTTTTAAGTTTATCGCCAAATTGTCCTTTTTTCATTCGTCGATATAATGTGCTTCTGGGCACTTTATAAACTTTTGATGCTTGTATTCCAGACATGCCACGGGCAATAGCTCGACATGCTAGCCTTAAATTCTCTTGTGAATAATTTGTCATAGACATTATTAAACTTATTTTAATAAATAAACTTTATTTTTCGCTTCAATATTTCTGTGTAATTGTTTGCTGACAGCAGTTGTTTGTGCAATCGGTGTTGCCAGGTTTGCTGAGCATAAAAACGTCAAATTTTTTTAGAAAAAATCGTCAAAAACGTCATCATATTTTGAAAAATCGTCAAAATAAAATATATTTGTTAGAAGAGGCATAAAGTTTTAATAAAAAAATAAAATACAATAATGAAATTCACATTTCAAGTGTTAACGTGTTATCGTTGCAATATAACACGATTTTTGACACTTCTCTTTGGTTTAAACTTCGAAAATCATTATATTTATAAAATGTTCAAAGATGAAATAAATACAATTTTAAATGACACAAAATAAATAAAAAAAAAAATCCGGTGCTTAAAAAACAGGCCTAATAATATAAATAAAGTGCCAAAATTTAATAATTAAAAAATATAAGAGTAAGTTTGTTTGATAACACAACAATTTGTACAAGTTTTGCAAAATTGTATTTAACATCATATTAGCAAAAAAAGGTTAGATTTTGATAAAAAAACAATTTTTTTTTTCAATTTTTAACGAAATAATATAAATTTAATAATACATCCGGCGATTTTATTAAAATGATAAATAAATAGGTCTTGCTAACCTTAAACTATTGTCAAAAAATCGTCAGTTTCGATTCAAAAATCGTCCAATCGTCATTTAGTTATTTTGGGTATTACAATGACGATTAATCGTCAAACCTGGCAGCACTGTGTGCAATGTGTAAAAAGAGAGATATTAAAGAGAATGTCAAACACATTCACTTTGTGCTCGACGTTGCCATATCGTTTTAATAAATCGTTGTCAATTGCAGTAGGAAAAAATTTTCACACTAAAAAATATCGTTGACAAAATTTTTTTTTTCGAGTAATAGATGTACAGTTTAATGTACAGTAATATGGAGCTGTTTCTAATAGACATATTGCCTGAGGGCAGATTCTCTAAGAAAAACGTTATCGCTTTGTTCAAAAGGATATCTAAATTGCTATCGTTTTGATGATTTCACTTACGAAAACGTTAAACTAAACGATGGAAATTGTTTGTTTTTTACCAAAGTAGTTAATATTATTCAAAATTTGTATGTAACAGGGTCGTAATTTAACTTTGAAAAGTGGACGATAATCGTCGATCGTCCTACAGAATGCCTAGCCAGGTTAATAACCACTAAGCGTGTTAGTACGCGATATAAAAACAATGTGGTGGACTTTCCAGAAAGATCCAAACACGTGATTCACAAATCACTGACGTACAGGAACAACAGCAAACACATACACAACCATTGCCTTCACAATAGGGGTTCAGAGTGATGAAGCCCAAATACGCGATATAAACGATCGAATCTTTGTGGACGAACAAGACAAGAACGATACAAGACAACCATTGCCATTGTAATGGAGTGGAAAGAAATTTACAAAGGCATCAGTTCGAAATTGTATATGATAAGACTACGCAGTCTAACGGTATGCTAAGACACGCTTTAGAGTAATGCAGAACAAAAACAAGTAACCCGTTTTTCCTATTAAAAATTAATATGAGTCGGGATATAACTTTCTTCATCGGCGTACTGAACAAGAATTTTGCAATAAATTCAAACTTGGTAATGCATTCAGAAAAAATAAAATAGCAATAATATTTAAGTGATATCTACACACAAAAATATCGTTACCCAGTAATTAGGAAAAATTTGACTTGTAAAGTGCTTGTGCATGTATTATTCACTAGCATCCCGAGAAAAATTTTTATGGACTAAGACACGTACAGAATCATGAATCCCGTTTTTACGGAACGTTAACGCTCCGTAAAACAAGTATCTGTACGGACCGTATAATTGGATTTTAGATATTAATACGTTTTGACTTCCCTCGATTACATTAAAAAATTTGGTATTCAAACTGAAGCATTTCCACTAATAGAGTTTATTTACAAAAGTTATGCGAAAACTAGTAACATTTTACCAAGTTTTTACATGGTTCTACTTCATTATTGAATAATTTATGCGCAAAAACGTTATTAGTTGAAATGCTCGTAGTTACAGATTTGAATGAATTACCTACTGAATGAATTCCATAATTTTCATGAAGGAATTTTAAAAAATGGGAAAGAATTCCTTCAAGGCTAATGGAATAAAAAATAAAGGATTCATTCAATTCTTTTAAGTTGATCAGGGAATTTAGTCCTAAAATTTAAATTCATTGCAAAAAAATGTGAAAGAAGTAATAAATTCTTCAAAGCTCTGCTCTAATTCTGTAAAAAAATAAATCTTTTTTTTTTCCGTCGAGTGCTTTTACGAAATTTCATTGAAAAAATAATTTGTTTAATATTTTTTCCGTGTACTTTTGTTATATTTTTCAACAATGTTGCCATATTGACATAACACTCAAGTTTCTCATTTCTGGAATTCTTTATTCCCAAACAAACAAAATAACAAAAAACAGATGTTTGACAAACAAGTCAATGCAGCACACAAAAAAAAAGAGAAAGTGGAAAATAACAAATTAAAAAAAAGTTAACAATATTAATTAAATAAAATATTAAAATCCGTTACAGCATATACAGAAGAAACACTTGTAGCTTTTAATCAGGGTATGCCACTAGGAGTAGCTACCAAAAGACACAATGCAACAGCAATGCAATAAAACCATTGGACAACAAACTCATATAAATGATAAAAAATTAACACCGGAGGACCGTTTAGTGGATTGGTATGTGTATTGCAGACAAGCGGGTTTCTTTAACATACACAATCGCCGATTGATTAAGGAGGCAAAAATTGTGCTAAGAGGAAGTTTAGCACAAGGACTACAATTAGATGCAGATTGGTGTGAAAGGTTTTTAAAACGTCATAAACCCATACAGGCTGCCATTAAATTGTGTTCAGCTGGTAAAAATCACAGTTCCACTATATTGGAAATATGGTTTAAGGCAATTGGAACATTTTGTCGAGAACGCCAAATGTTGGAATGTTTAAGGCAATCCCAGCAATTGTTGTATTGCTGTAAACTACAATTAACCGATAATGTTAAAATAATGTTAACCTATTCCTCACAAGGTTTAGTCACACCACCGGTTTTGGTACAAGAAAATTTAGACCAACTCGACATGGACACCGGAAGAAGATTTTGATATGGATTTTGAATTACCAGAAGGATGGATTAAATACAATTGTTTAGCAGATGACGACAATGATACAAATATGTATTATTTAAAACATGTTTTAGATAAAAATCTAAAACAAAATAACAAATCATATCCCATATTATTATTTATGGATTATCAAAATTGGCCATTAACGTTAAAATTGTATGAGCTATGTTCTAAATTGAATATTTTTATTATAAATAGTTATGCTAAGGCCTTTAATTATACCCGGGATATGCAGCAACAATTAACGAGTGATATACAAAATTCGACCCATAGAAATTTAAATTCCTATATAGAAATATTTCAAAATATGTTAACAACACATTTAACGCGAGAAAATATGAAATTGAATTTCTACGAATCTGGTATTTATCCATTTGATATTGCCCATGCCGATTTAACGCTAAGAAATCAAATGGAGAAAATCCAAGCAGTACCCGTAGCTATACAAAAAGTAGAGCCAGGAATTCAACCAACCAATATTTTCCCCAGAAGCAAAAAAGACGTACAAAATGCGCAACTTGTTCCCATAGCCATACAAAGAGTACAACCAATAATTAAACCAGCAACAAATAATGTACCTACAATCAATGAAACTAAAAGAAAATCCGATATTTTGTTAGATTTAAATGAATTTCGAGACATTACTGGTGGTGATACTGTGAATAAATTACAAATGTCTTTAAATTCAGCCACAGAATCAAAATCCTCAGAATTTAATGCTTTATTAATGATATATCGGAAATTTTATGACTCCAATAATGATAATGATAGTGAGTTACAAAATGATAATGTTGAAGTTAAAAATGAACCTATAATGGAAGATTGAGGGAAGAAATGAAGTTTAAAACGAAATAAATTGTAATGAAATTTAAAGAAATATATGTACATAAATTTTAATTTCTAAAAATCAATAACTTTTTGTGTTTCATTTTGTAGTAGTAGGTTTACCAGCCAGCAAAATTTGAAAACTTTTTTTTAGGGTTCTTGAGGAACAAGCTCAACCTAGCAGTTCTGCACCTCTAGCTACAAAAAGACGACATGTTGAAGGAATATTATTGATAAATTTTTATTAATAATCATAATTACAAATTGTATACTATTACCCTAACCGCGAAAACAGACCAGTGCCTCTTGTGGGAATCGAACCCACGACCCCCGCACTGATAAGCCATCACGCTACTAACTAGCCTACCGGGCGCACAGTCAATTTTTTTTAAGTATTTAAAAATAAAATATTCTGATTGGTTGATTTTTAATAAATGGATTCATAATATTGATCGTGTATACTTCTGGAATTTATTCCATGACTCAAAAATTAATCAAATAAAACCAAGGATTAATACCGAAACGAATTATGGGCGCTTATTCAGTAAAACTTAAAACGTTTTTGACATGATTTTAACATATCGTCGTATGAATATTGGTGAGACCTATAGACCATTTCTGGCAAAATTGAGTTAGGAATTGATTATATATGATTAATGTGTCCTCTTTCTAAATCTTTAATCCGTTTTTATATACCTCGTATCAATTAGGAGATATCCAGCCCCATATGTGCTGCGTATCCCTATTTTTACAAATTTCTTAACATTGGTATGGTGTATTGACCACTTTTTGGCCAATGAGTCAAACTTTCTATAGAAAAATAAAAACATTATTCGTCAATCTTGTTTTGACACATATGAAATAAGCAACGCATATAAAACAAAAAACAATAAAAAAGTTTAAGCATTGGTTTGCACTATGGCAACGTAGTTTTATAATGGTTAAAAGAAAAAAAACTTTTGACCTACTTGAAAGAAAAACAATAAAATTGTGATAAAAACAGCTTATAGGCCAGATAAAAAAAATCTTTTTTTAAAAAATTAACAATACCCAAGAAACATTTTTACGGACTCTCCGGCATGTACGGATTCTTGAATCCGGGGTTTACGGTACGTTTTCGGACCGTTTAATCGGATTTTCGAAAACACGTTTTTAGTCCGTTTGGGGATATCAGTTTTCGTGCCGTTTAATACGGACTTCACCGATTTTCATCCATTTCAAGTCAGTTACAATCGGTAACAATTTTTTTCAATTTGTTTTATTAAAATAAAATTAAGTAAATAATATAAAAGATCGGGGCGCCAAATAAATTCAGATAGCATGCATAATATGCATTGCATACGTTAGATGGTAAGTATTTATATAATTTAAAACGCTCAAATGAGATTGCAAACAAAAATATATTTGTTCATAGAATCCATCGTTTTTAAACCCCACTTAATATTTTTTACATGTAGATATCTGATTCAATAATGGGCCACAAACTAACAACGATGCTCTTGGTGGAAACAAAAAACTGCATCGAAAAAGTAAGTATCAATTTTTTTTTTAAATAAAAAAAATATATTCCAAGAAAACTCTTACTATCTCTTGAAACTAAAATAATAAATTCTTTTTTCCTTTTAGATTTTGAATATTATCGACCACAAATGTTCCGTGATGCTGCTAAGCTGGATACAAACAGTAGCTGTGGCGAATTTCGTATTTATTTAAAGTTAAATGAAGTATATTTTAATATTTTTTCAAATAAATTAATAAATGTATAAAAAAAAATAAAATCCATTGAGTTTTTTGTAAAAAAATGGTTGGAATACGGACCAAATAAGTATTTTCAACGATCCGTTTATTGTCCGTTTTATATCCGTAAAAAACGGAATCATCCGTTTTCAGCACGACAAAACGGTCCGGAAACGGTCCGTATTTGACGGACTTTAAACGGATTTGAGTCAGTTTTTAACACGACCCAACGGTCCGTAAATGGTCCGTCATTGACGGACTTGCAACGGATTCGAATCCGTATTCGATGTTCCTTTTAATCCGTTTTCTGGTCCGTATACTGATCCGGAAAACGGTACGGAAACGGACTCCGGATCCGACTATGCTGTACCGAAAACGGCACATAAACGGACCGGATTGTTTGCTGGGTATTGTTTATAATAAATGCATCTATAGATATAGCAAACAAAAAAGAAAACTTGTAGAAATTTAATAATTTTGTTGTAAACTTTCTTTATCGTTTTTCTCGCCAAAATGTTTTTGGTCGGTGCGGCACACCAATAATCAATCGACGATATGTATTTTAGAATATTTGGCTGTTTAAAAACATATATTCGTGCAACATAAGATAATCTAGAATTAAAAACTCTTCATCAATTAAAATCGAATAATGCAATTTCAATATTTTAGGCTCAAATATATTTAAGTTTTAAGTATAATAAAATTGACCCTAAATCGTTTCGGTATTCATTTTTTGAATAAAACACAAACATGTTTTTGAAATTTCAGAATTTGTTTACAAAATTATTACATCCAAAAAAGGTAACAAAGGTAAATTACCAGGGCAACGACTTACATGCAATAAAAACTCGAACATATTCGGTAAAACCCCAAAAATATTTACTTAATTCGAAATATGTACTAAAAACAAAAAAAAAACATGCACTAAAAATCCAAAATATGCACTAAAATTTAAAAATATGGACTTACACTTATTAGATTTTTGAAAATCTATTAATAACTTGAGAGCGTTAGGTTCAAAATGAAATCCAATTATATTGAAAATATGCAAAAAAATGTCAATATATGCTTTAAAACAAGCATTTATAACAAAATATGCAAATAATTTGCATTTATTACAAAATAAGCTTAAACAAATTGATGCCATTTTGTTTCAAATTCTTTGATTCGGAAAAGTATTTGGTCAAAGTCGTTTGTTTTTGGGCTATTGACTATAAAGAAGCTTTGGCATAAAAGTCGCTGCCCTGGTGATTACCGTTAAAATAACTAAAACTTTAGGTGCAATTCACACGCTATTCATTCATATCTTCTATTTTCCATTATTGGTGATACGAATTGTCAAATTATTGTAAATTATCTTTTGAAAAAAACAAAATACTGGGAAATAGTAGATATGGGTAGACAGCGGTAGATAGCGTGTGGATCAAGCTTTAAGGGTAATTTACACGCTATTCATTCATATTTTCTATTTTCCATTATTGGTGATACTTATTGTCAAATAATTGTAAATTCTCTTTTGAAAATGACAAAATACTGGGAAATAGTAGATATGGTTGGACAGAGGTAGATAGCGTGTGAATCAAGCTTTAGTTTTTTTTTTAAATGTTGGAAAACAACTAACAAATGCGGTAAAAATCAGTAACCGAAAAAACAGTTATTTTTAAATTTTGAAAAAAAAAAAATAAATCATATGCAGTAAATTGTCAGAGAACTGATTAGAATGTAACATATTGGTCCTAGCGGACAAGTCTATAATCAAATGCTCTGCTTTTTAAAATTTGGATTTTTATTTTTTCTAAGCCGACATAAAAGTTATTTTTAAGATTTCTTTTTTCGAGCAAACATAAAAGTTCTTTCTTTGCAAAAATGCATTAAGATTGTTTTTTGTTTAAGTTTGAATGGATCATATCACTTGCATAAAAATGTGAACATTCACGATAAAAAATGAGCCACATTAACACTAGATAGCAAAACACGTGTTTTGCCAAAACACGCGTTTAAGCTCTTTTTTATTCTATTCTATTCTAACAGTTTTTTATTCTCTTCCACTCGTTTTGGCAAAACACATGTTTTGCAATTAGATGTAAACGCCGTATATGACTTATATCCTGGCTAGGAATTATGTAAAAAGATCGACGATAATCCTCCATTTTTTTTTGAAGTTAAATTACGACAATATTACATACAAATTTTAAATGCTATTAATTTTGATAAAAAAAAACAACAATTTTCCATCGTTTAGTTTCGTAAGTAACATCGTCAAAATGATAGCAATTTAGGTATCGTTTTGCTTAGAAAAACTGTCCCCTGTCAAAGTTTCAACTTCAATTGCTAATATTTTCACTAGAGGGCGCTTTAAGGCGAAACAAGTTACAAAAATTCTTACGACGATTTTCTACGACGTGTCATTAATGGCCCTTAAAATTTGCAATATAATTTAGATATTTTTTTCTGTGTTTAACTGTAATTTTTTTCTAGCAGTGTTGCCAGATTTGACAAAACGCAGAAACAGCTGTTCGTAAACAATAAATGGAAAAAAATTTATCAACAAGCAAAAATATTCGAGGAGAAGTAACAAAATTTTCGAAAAAATATAGTTTTAAACAAAATAAAAAATGCCAAAAGGTAATATATCATATACCATAGAAGAGCTATTGCAGGCATGTGATGCTGTCAGCAAAGGCATGTCACTTAGAAAAGCGTCCGATAAGTTTAAAGTACCAAAAACCACAATACACAATCGCCTGCACTCGAGATATCCGGGACTACCAAAATATGACCAAGTTAGTCTAAAAGAAAGATATGACGAAGCTTACAGACAAGGAAGATATGACCAGGTTTGCCGTAAGGAACAACGTTTAGTACATTGGTATGTGTTTTGCAAACAAGCCGGTTTCATTAATTTAACAAATCGCCGCTTGATTATGGAGGCAAAATATTTGCTGAAGGAATATGTAGCGGAAGTGCCAAACATTGATACGGAATGGTGTGAACAATTTCAAGCACGTTATAAACGAATACAACTTGTTAACAAATTGTGCTCAAAGCATAGCACAACATTGCAAACATGGTTTAAGGGCATTGGAGCATTTTGCCGAGAACGCAAAATGCTGGAATGTTTAAAGCAACCACTACAATTATTATATTGCTGTCAACTACATTTAACTGATAGTGTTAAAGTAATGTTAACATATTCCTCACACGGTCTGGCTGCACCCCCTGTTCTAGTACACGCAACTTTGAAACAAAGCGAACTAGATTGTCATATACCTAAAGGATGGCTTTTTTTAAAGGATACTGACGATATTTTAAGGCTTTATTTACCATTTGTTTTAGATAAAAGTCTAAAAGAAGAGAACACCTCGTATCCCCTATTATTATTTATGGATTATCAAGATCGGCCTTTATCCTTAAAACTATATGAGCTGTGTTGTAAATTAAATATTTTTGTCATAAATAGTTACTGTACGGCCTTTAAATATACCCGGGATATACAACAACAACTAACGAATGAAATACAAAATTGCGCCAATAGAAATTTAAATTCTTACCTAAAAATATGCAAAAGAGTTTTAAGAACAGAATTAACACAACAAAATATGTATTTAAATTTCTTAGAATCCGGTATTTATCCATTCGATATTGGCAATATAAGATTAGCTCCACAACTAAGATTTGATGTAAAATATGGCCAAACTATACCTCCAGCTGTTCAAGAAATTTTACAGCCAACAACCATTAAACTAGAACATTTTCAACCTGTTTCCACAAATGTTGTACCTATGGGTAGTCAAACTAAAAGCCAAACGGAAATTGTGTTAAATTTTAATGAGTTTGCATCAATAGTTGGTCCCGACATTTTATATAAATTACAAATGTCTTTGCATTCACTCCAAGATTCAAAAGCTTCCTTAGAATTTAGGGCGTTGTTAACGATTTATCGTAAATTTTATGCTCCCATTTGTGATAATGATGTTGAAGTACAAAATGAACCTTTAATTGAAGATTCTATAGATTTTGAATATCTCGTGCCGGAAATAGATATAGATGAGATATAAAATACATAATTTAATTTTTATTTATTATTATAGTTTTTTAAAAATAAAATTAGTTGTAATAAATACTAATGAAATAAAAAAAATTTCGTTACTTGCAAAAAACAATTGTTTGATTAAAAATGTTAAGAGGTGAAATTTTTTTTTTTTTTGTGAAGCTTTTTTTTTTATATGTAAAAAGGAGATTGTGTGGTGAACAAAAATTTTGTGGTGAAAAAATTTGGAGGTGAATATAACAATATTATTTACCACCTCTAAGAGTCTGGTGAAAAAATATGTCATACCATTTTAAACACCAGACGCTTCCACGAAACTGTACTATTACACCAATTTGTATGGAAATTTTTACATTTTCACTCATAACTTTTGAACGGCTGGATCGAATTGGATCATTTTCAATACCAAACTGCTCGAGAGGTGTACATGAATCTAGGATATGAGCAGTCATGATTGCGAGCCGTTATCAACATTTTAACCGACAGAAGGACATCGCTTAATCGGCTTAAAATTGAATAAGGATCAATAATATATATACTTTATAGGATCTTAAACATATATTTAATATCTGGATTTAGGAGTGATTGGCTCTAGAGATATAAGCATTTTCGGACCATGATAACTTTTCATATTCTACACCATTTTCAATTGCGACTTTCCAATTGAAAATGAGAATTTTTAAATGAATTTAAGATTTGCCATTTTAAATAAAGAAAATTTCACGCGAAATTGCTAACTTCAATTTGAAGTTGAAAAAATTCTATATGTAATTTAGAATTTTAAATTGAGAAAAATCTAAATGAAATTGAAAAAATTCTATATCGCACTTGATCAACAAGAGGGTATTAACTCAAAATTTTAAAATTTTCAGTAGAGTCAAAAAACAGCCACATTCCATTCCATTTGAAAATATATAAACATTGTTTTTTTTTTAAATTTTTTCACTCATTGCAAAAAAAAAATCAATTTTTTGAGTTAATACCATTTTTTTTGAAAATTTATCGATTTAAATTTATAGAATAAAACAAATTTTATCAACAAAACAGTATCAACTCAAAATACAACCAAATATAAATAATGAAGGCTCTAGCTTTTCTAAAACTTCGGGTTCTGATGAGATCTTTAGCCAGATCGAAATACTAGTATCAACCTAGCTAATATGTTTGATTTGCTTTATTTTTGTAAATATACGGAGGTTGAAAGCTCGTTATAAATTGAAAATAACATAAAAATAATCTCGATGTATATAAAAACAAAAAACTAATATAACTGTAAAAAATATTACTTGAGCCAGAGTACACACTAAAAATTTTTTTTTATAAATAGAACATTTTGGTCTTCAAAGTTTAGTAACGTCATGGTAATCACTACATTATCATGAAAATGGTCTCAAAAGTGGTTTTCGAGATGAAAGAGTAATCGGAATACGTTGAAATTTTTACAATAGATAGATATTGATGTTGTTAGTTGATTTCTTGAAAAAAGTGATATTTTAAAAATTTTGAGTTAATACCCTCTTGTTGATCAAGTGTGATATGTAATTCTGATTTTTCTTTTCAAATTGAAAAATTTTCAAAAATAAATATAAGACTTTATTTTAATTTGAGAAAATCCGAAATGAAATTGAAACTTTCCAGTTGAAATTGAAATAAACTCGAAAAGAATTTGAGTTCTTCCACTGGTAAATGAGAAACTTACAATTGCAACTGCGAAATTAAGATCTCTATTTGTAATTGAGTTTGTTCATTGGAAATTGAGAAAATTTTATATGAAATTCAGAAAATTTCATATCGCTCCGTTACTTCAAAAACGTCATAACTCAAAAATTTTGAAAACGAGTGTAAAGTTTTCAATTTATTACCACCTTGAAGAAAAAAATAACGACATAATTTCTCTCAAGAGGTGAGTATACAAGATATCAATACGACTTTTTTACACAATATGGCACGTGATATAACGAATAATTCTGCGTCATTAACTCAAAAATCATGTTTTTTTGAGTTGTGACGTTCTGGTAGTAAATGAGCGATATGAGAATGGCAAAATTAAAAATTAAATTGAGCAAAAATTGTATTATTAGCATATTTGCTTTTAAAATAAAACAATTCCAATTTATTTAAAGAAAAAATATACTAGTAATATTAGTTTTTATCATTTTTAATAAAAACTCATGGTCCGATCGGTCTGTTTATCTAAAACAATGCAAGATTGATGAACTAATTTTTGAACGAAAACAAAAACATTTTCATATTTTCTCGTCCACATAATAATAAAAAAATATATTAGAGTAGGCTTTTCTATAGTTTTAAATAATTTTTGAAAAAAACTTCCCATTAAATAATACCTATAAAAAATTGATTTTTTCAAATAATTATTTGGCAACACTGAACAATAACTTTCCACGACATTTTATTCACGCTTGTAGTGAAGATGCTTAAATTTAATGAAAAAATATAACCTTTTAAAAATACTGGGTTGAAAATGGAACACTTGGTCAATAAGGGGTTAACAGTTTTTGTTTGTTTTTCATACTGTAAGATGTGAATAGCAAAATGTTCTAATGAATTATTTTATTATTTTTATTTTAATATAAACTAAAAAATATAAAAAAATTAGTCCCGAAATCTCGAATGATCGCAATTTTCAAAATCGCGAATCCCGGGATTTATAAAAATCAGTACCGTTCGGCAACCCTAATATCGATAGAGCAATTTGTTTTTTTTTGGCACCTGTTTTCCCCAAAACACCAGAAAAACTTGTTATAACTTCAAAATATTTTTGAGTGCCCGGTTAAAATTAGTTATATCTTATCATATATAATATGATTAAGTCATATCGATTGTTTAGAGCGCAGAACAAGCCGACATTCTGGCTTAAGTGTAAGTCCTCAGGGACTTGAGTCGGATTAGGGAAATATTTTCCCTTCTCCGAATCCTCTTTTCGACCTAACTTAACCTAAAAAGTCATTTCCGACTTTGAATGGAGTCACATTACGTCTTATATAATTATATACAAATACATTTGATAATTTTTATTGAGAGAATTTTTGATATGGTACTTGATATTATTATATGTCTCCAAATCTTACTCCATATGTGACTACATAATATATATGTAGTGATTAATGTGATTATGTATGGTCCGAAGCTAAGTTTTATTAAAGTATATGTGACGTCATACTGATTATTTTTTCCTTATAATTTTATATAGCTTTATTTATAATTCGATATATATTTTCGTAAAGTTCAATATCAAATTAAGCTATCTGTAAGTTTAGACTTTCGTTATAAAATTAATAACACGAATAAAAATAGTTATATCTAGTCATATAAAGGGTCCGCCATCTAACGTTTTTTTTTTTTTTTTTTTCAACTAGTGCTTATTGGCAACACTTAGCTCATGACTGATTTGACAGATAATTAGTTATATCCTTCCGCTGGACGAATATGGTTGTGTATACGCTTGAACAAAGCTGGGAAATATTGCGACATTACTTTGAAAATCATGGCAATGTTGCAGAATGTGTGCGAAAATTGCGTACGGATTTTGGAAGAAGAGAAGCACCGTCAGCTCCGTATGTTCGTTATCTTGTGTAAAAAGTGAAAGATACTGGCATCCTCATCGATTAACCAAAGCGTGAAAAGCCAAAAACAGTGCGTACACCCGAGAATAGCCAGAGACAATTGAGGCTTTAAAGGACAATATTCGTGAAGCCATTGGAGAAATACAGCTGCACACAATCGACAATGTGCTTAAAAATTGGACCGATCGCGTAGGCTACTGCATGGCCAGCCGAGGCAGCCATTTGAATGAAATTATTTTCCAATATTAACCGGAAGAATTGTACTTTCAAATAAAAAAGGAAATTTGAGAAAATATTCAGTAGTTTTTTTTTATAACATTTTCAAAAAAAAAAAGTTATTTGGCGGACCCCTTATAATAAAATTAAGTCATATCTGACTTTGAATGGAGTCACATTACGGCTTATATAATTATACTCCATATGTAACTATATAAGCCACATAATAATACAAATATATGTAGTGATTGATATGATTATATATGGTCCCAAGCTAATTCTTATAAAACTATATAATTTTTTTTGTATAATTTCAAATAAAATGCTGCTATCGCTCAAAATTATATAAAATCAGATTTATTTATATGTAATTAGATATAATTTAATATCCCGGATATGGATAAATCTCGGCTAAAATTGTATCAAATTACATATAATTTTATATAATTAGATACATGTAGATCAGTGATGCATTTTCGGTTTTTTTTGTTTAGGGCCAAATTGACAATTTAAAAGGGCCAAACTATCTTTGACAGGGCCAAAAAAAAAAATGTTGGAATAAATTTCATCATTGGCTTTTTATTTTAATAAAAATATTACTAATATAGTACTTTAGAGTGCATCATCTGAAGGCCATATAAAAAATGCAAGATAAACCCCTCTGGAAATAAAGAGCAAAAT
>CM037852.1:6398972-6436894 GCA_021234595.1 Delia radicum
TTTGGTCGATTTTTTTTTTAGTTTTAGCGTTTTTTTTTTCAATTTCAGCGATTTTTTTTTTCGATGATTAACATCTTAGTTCAAACTAAATTCATAAAATAGCTACAAGCTGTTTTATTTGATATTACAATTTCCTTAATAGGACCGCATTAAATTAAACTTTGAATTGATTTAACAAATATTTTAATTGAAACTCGATTTTAGGTTGTTTCTTCTTTTTTCTTCAAAATACATACTTCATTTAGATTCATAAATATTTTAAACATAAGACAAAACTTTTGGTTTTAATTTTTTAAAAGTTAAATGCAAAACATTTCAAAACTTTAGGTTTTATTTACTTTTTTTGTAAGAATATGATTATTAATTAATTAATATGATTAATTAATTAATAATCATATTCTTACAAATTATATAATATTACCCTAAACGAGCACGAGCTACTATGGCTTCCGGTGCGTTGTAGCGAAAACAGACCAGTGCCTCTGGTGGGAATCGAACCCCCGCACTGATGAGCCAGCACGCTACCAACTAGCCTACCGGGGCGCACTTCCCATAACATATTTACTTAACTCGTTGTGAACTGTTGCGTTATCAACCCACCCAATTTAAGCGTCAATATTTTTACTATATACCGATAATGGAGTGGTTTAAAAACCTTAAATTAATCCAACACTTGACTGTAATCGCGAATCAAAAAATTATAGAAAATTCTGATCCAGTGTTGTCAAATAATAATTTGAAAAAACTAATATTTTTTATCTTTTTCGGTGGGACCTTTTTATGCCCTCCATCCCATTGTTTTAAAATTATTTCGAAATATAAAAATACCTTAAAGTTTTATATTTTTTGATTGCTTAAAATTGGTTCTTCAATTGCATATAATTTTTGAAAATAATCAAAAAATATGCCAATATTTATTTCATTTAAACATAAATGGCTAGTTTCTATTTTTGATACTACACTTATAAAAATTGGAATGGATTGCCATAAGTAAAAAATAAAAAAAAAAAAAAAAAAATTTGGATAACTTAACAAAATTAAATTTTATATAGATTTGTCCACAATATTATTCAATATTAAGATTTTAAAATATCTTCAAGTTTCAAGTTTGATAGCTAATATTTCCACTAAAAGCCGCTTTAAGGTAAAAAAAATTACAAAAAATTCTTAATGAAAAATGTCCTTCACTAGTAAACTTACACTCAAAAAAAAAAGTTTGTAAAGTCAGCAAAAAATTTTGCTGAGTCAGCAACATTTTAGTCAGGAGGGTGCTAGCAAAAAAATTGCTAATGTCAACAAAATCTTTTGCTGAAAATCAGCGAGCTGATTTTTAGCAACAAAATCAGTAGATTCAGCAAAAGTTTTGCTAACACTTAGTAGACTGAAAAAAAAACGCAAAAAAATTGTAAAAAAATTGTAAATTAGTTAATATATTTGCTGAAAATCATAAAACATATTTTTGTGATTCTTTTAAAAATAATTTACAATAATTACGAAATATAAAAATTTTCATTTTCCCACATTAACGACATGAATTAATTTAATATCTGAAAATATATAGAAATAAATATATATAACATAACACAAATTTTCTTTCGACTACTTACATCAATCGTTGTCTAAATGATGCTTTCTTTTAAAGAACGCCGAAGATAATTATAGAAAAAATAAACAAAAACAAAGGAAACGGATAAAACAACCCTTTTTTTGCAATAAGAAAAAGGAACCATACAAATCTACCTAAGATGTGTGTCTTTGTCTTTCGCTTTACTCTGTCTACATGTCTGTATATGTTTGTTTGCAATTTGACCACACTAGATTATTAATCTATTAACATTTATTATAGAAATACATATTAAATTTAAATATTTTCTTTTGTCTTTTATTTTATTAATAGACAATTATTTTCACAAGCCGGTGACAACGCAAAATTTAAGTTGTTTTAATCCTCAATTTTGTTTTATGTATGAAAAAGAGATACAAAAGTCTTCCATGGTTGATTTTTTTATATGTATATATATTAGAGTTGTACTTTTTAGTATCATTTTCCTCTTCTCTACTACATCTTGACATGCCGCGACATCTGCTTCATTGTGCGTATATCTTTCAATCTGGTTGTCGTCCACACTATTAATGTGCTTATCAGCACAATTTTTTTAGCAAAATTAATTAGTAAAACATTAGTACATATATTAGTAAAGCATTAGTATAAAACAGTTAAGTGCTGAATAAGTATAATAAAAATTTTAGCTGAAAACACGATTTTAGCAAAAAAATTTTGCTAAAAAATAGTATAAATGATTTACAAGACGTTTTACTAACTTTTGTACTAACTTATTTTTTTAAGTGTAGGTCCTATACATTTTTTATTTTTTCCCATTCTAATCATCTTGACCACTTATTTTCTAATATTATTCAATTTTAATTATGTCTTCATACAAAAAAAAATAAACTTATGTTAGTCCTCGTCTTCTTAAAGTTTTTTTTACTAAAAGTTTACTGAACACTTTTAAAAGGTGACATCATTTTGATTAGATAATAAAACAAATGTTTGTATAAAATACACGAACAAAAGCTTTTAAGGTGGTTAAAACTTAAGCCCCTTATATTGGTAAAGATTGTTAAAGTATACACTGGTGTCTTGTTTGATCCTTAAAACACCAGGTTTTTACAATGCATTTTCCAAACTCTATTCTTAGATAATAACGTTTTAAAAGTACAAGAAGGATGATCAGGGTTTTGTTCTTGTTGTTTTTATACCTTGTTTAAGGAATTTATTAAGATTACAAGGTTGTTAAAAATTGTGGGCAAAAGAAAGTGTTAAGCAAAAGTCAAGAAATTGTTTAAATGAAAAGCAGTAGTGAATTTAAAATGCCCTTCACTGTATTTAAAATTTTACAAATTTTAGAAACTTTTTTTAATTATAATGTCTAAGCAGTTTTATTCAAATTCACATTCACAAAACTTTTACAGTTAAAGTAATCAGTACACAGAGAAAAATGTTTATAACATTTTTTCAATAAACTAATGAAGTTTTCATCACAATGTGAATGAAAAAACTGTTTTAAACTTTATGATAAAGCTTCATAGTTTTAATGAAACTATTTTTCACTCAATTTTATGAAAAACTGCATTAATTTAATGAAAAGTTTCATAGACGAGTTCCAGTGACAATTCACAGATGTAAACCAAAAATTCATTGATATCATGCAGAGAATTCTCTCAGTGTAGTTATAGGTTTTAACGGCTATTATAGTTTTGTTTCTATAATATCCCTATGGGGAATGAGGAGTCAATTGACCTAAAAGTGACTGGTTAAAGAAGGACTTATCACAGGACTGGTATAATTTAATACTGAAGTGGGTTAAGCAGTATCAATTGTCCTAAAATTACCAAACCTGTGACTGGTATAGGGAGGACATAACACTTAACCAGAATGCTTATTAACAAGAAAAAGCCAGTTGGCCAAAATTTTACCCATTGAAAGCTGTTTAGTTTTCGTTTATTTTTATCCCCATCTTTATGTCCTGTGGCATGCCACTATGAGGTTTAAAGCAGGACAAATGACCCCCTCCTATGACAAGCCCGTGTTAAAGTTGCCAGTTGTTTACATAGGGAAGGATTTAGCAGAGAACCGGTTTCTGGCACGAAGTGACCGATCCTGTGGCACACGCAGGGTCGGTCCCATTCCCCATAGGGAAGTACCAAAACAGTTTTTCCTGCTACAAACAGTTAGTTTTGGTTAGTTATTTTAAAATAAAAGATTTTTATTGAGTTTTGTATAATTCTCGTATAGTTTATATTTGTTATTATAGATATAGTCATAGTTTGACAATAATAATTATAAAATTTCATTGTATCTCCATTTAAAGCAAAAAAACGTTATAACTGTAGTAACGTTTGAAATTTTGACTTTATATTTGATGAAGGAAATAAATTTTTTTGTTGTAACCGAAAGAATTTTGTTTTCATTAGACTAGGTTCACACACGGCAATTATAATTGCGCAATTCTTGAGTTTATAGAAGAGGGAGGGAAAGAGAATGATAGGGGGTACAGAATTGCCCGTACTCCAATTCCGTTTTTTTTTTGTCATTCGCAATTTTCAATACTGCAGGTTGATATACGAAAATTGCTGAAACAAACTTTTCCTGTGTGAACACAAGAGCAAGTTCAAAGGAGAATTGAAGAAGAATTGGGCAATTATAATTGCCGTGTGTGTTTTTACCACATTTTTTTCAGTTGTTTCTAAATGTTTGTAGTAAAAAATTGTCTCATATTTCTACGACATTGCTAGTTATTTTTACTGCATTTATTAGTTGTTTTTAAATAGTTAAAAATAACAACATTTTTTGTTGTTTTAAATATCTTTGTTGCCTTTTTTGTTAAATTTACAGTCATTTTCAGTAGATTCTACTGTCAAACTTTTTTGCAGGATATTCTAAAAAATGTTCTCATGGTTAGATCCTTGTTTTCAAATCTAGTATATCAATGCCTTTATCTTCGTTATAGGGTATCGTGAGTAATACATTATGTTAAAAAAACTGTTCTATTTCTTTCATACCAGTCTTTTTTTTGTAAATTTTAATACCTTAACTTTGGTTTTTCTCTCCAAACCAAAGTTTAGATAATGAAAAGTTTATTTGTGTTAGCGTCAGCATGAGTTGTTAAATAATGAAAATAATAATAATGAATACATAGAACAACACAAATTATTAGTTTACATTATATAATATTCCAAGTTAAGTAGTTTAGGTGGTAATAAAAGATTATAAAATTCTTACATGTCAATTTTGTTTATTTCTAATTTAATAAATACAAAGCATACTTTAAGGTGTCTTTGTATATAAACAAATTAAAGCATGCTTTAAGGATTAAAGAAAGATTTAAAATTTCTACTAAATTTCTAAAATGTTAAAGAATTTAAATTGTGCTTAAATATAGAAATTTTAAAATTATTTTATGAAATGACCACAAGCAAATATGCTTGCCTAGGGGATTGTGGCACTTATAATTTTCAGATGTAAGAAAGAATTAATATGTCCTAAATATGATTTGTAGAGTAGTGTGAGGGCAACAAAAATGTAAAGGATGGTAAATCTCTTTCTGGCACCCTGGTACCCCCAAAAAGTCCTTGATGTTTCTAAAAGATAAGTCCTTATGTAAGCGAAAAAAGAAGAATTTGCGACAAGCAATATGAGGGACAAGAAAGGGGCTAGTTACAAATTGTTAGAAGTAAGAATTAATATAATAAAAAAATTATTAATTATTTTTTAATAAAATATTTAAAAAAAATATACTTAAATATTTAATTAATTTCTATAAAATTCTTTAATTGATAAAACAATTTCCTTAGACAATTCAATTAAATTTTTAATTAAATTATAAAAAAAATCAATTAAATTTTTAATTAAATATTAATTAAATGTTTAATTAAATTCCCATAACCTTTTCACTTAAAGTCTAAATTTAATTCAAAGCTTATAAATTTCAATTCAATTTTCATTTAATATTACGATTTTCTTAGACAATTCAATAAATTTTTTAATTAAATTAATTAAATATTTAATGGTATCAATGGGAAATTTAATTAAAAATGTGAACAAACTTTATATGCTCGAATATATTTTTTAAAACTTATAATTCCCATTACCTTTTTACTTAAAGTGTAAAATTAATTAAACTTTTTCAAAATTTCTGCATTGAGAGAATTATTTTCATTTCCATAATTAATTTCTTCATAGCTTTAATTGAAATTGTCACTTTAACTCGTCCATTGAAACTTTTCATAGAATCTATGAAACAGGTTAAAAAATAGAACTGTTGTGTTGTTGGAGTTGTACTTCTGAGATTATGTATGCAAAAACAAAAACACCGTGTATTGAATAAAACTAGTTTTAATCACAACAAAACTCGACCTGACGATAGATCAGTGGGCTAAAGCGCTCTGTCTAACGTGTAGTGCGAGTGCATGTGGCATTAGAAATCAGTTTATCTATACTACGGTCAGTGATTGCACAGAAAATTTCATATAGACGCAATCGAACAAATAAAAACATAACAAATATTACATTATTCAAAAAAAAAAAAAAACAGGGTCACTGACGAAGGTTCAATGACAGAAACTGCGCAGTCTGATTCAGAAAAATTGAAAATTTACAATGTAGTTATGGTTTTTAGAAAATACACTCATTCTTCTCTACCACGCCCTTCACTAATAAAGCACTTTATAAAATTTGTTGAACACTTGAGAAATAAATCTTAAAACTAAAGTGTAAAATGTATGAAAAATTAATAAAATTAAGAAATTTTATTAAAAAATAAAAAAATGAAATAATTTCATAGCTCTAAAGAAAATTTTCATTAAATTCATGAAGAGATAATTAATGAAACTAATGAATCGAATGCATTTTATTAATGAAACTATGAAATTTTATAAAAAAAAATTAAGAAAAATTTTTTACTATTAATAAAATTTTTTGGATATCATGAAATTCTTCATTGAACATACGAAAATAATTCTATGAAATTGTTACATTAATATCATCAATGATAATTCTTTCAGTGTACAACAAATTATTTTTTTGCAGTTCGTTAAATAAGCTTAGTTGGTCATTTTCAAAATTTATTTGATATGATTGAATTAGTTGGTCCAAAATCAATAAAATTTTAAATTGTATTTACAAATATTTTAATTAAATATAGATTTTAGGTTTTGTCAGAGATCACGAAAATCGTAATAAACTTAAAATCGCTTCGGCAGAGTCTAAAGAAATTTAGAGTCTATACTACTAAAATAAATTATTATTTTTGCTCAAGAGCCCACAGGACTTCTCCAGGATACGTTTTTAAAATTTCTCTTTAAAAAACTACCAAATTTTTTTTTTTTCAATTAAGCACAACTGATTTTGTTGGCGGTGAAAAAAATATTAACGCTAAGCGCCACAACTTCTAAATTGTTTTAAAACTTTTTAGAAAGTGCACAGAGAGAATTTTCCTCGACGAGTTTTAATGAAATTTTCTTTACAAAGTAAATAAAAATTTCCTTAACTTAATTAAAAAACTTCATAATTGTTATGAAACTATATTCAATGATACTTTTTCATTAGGTGTATGAAATTTTTAATAAATATAATGAACATTTCTTAAAATTTTATTAAAATCTGCATTAATTTAATGAAAGTTCCATGAGGACGAGTTCCAGTGACAATTCATAGAACTAATGCAAAAATTGATTGATATCGTGCAGACAATTCTCTCAGTGTAACTTTTTTGGAGCAAAATTGATGATTAATAGGTTTTTTGTTAAAGTTCTGCCTATTATGGAGGCTCTAGCTTTTCTAAAACATCGGGTTCTGATGAGATCTTTAGCCAGATCGAAATACTAGTATCAACCTAGCTAATATGTTTGATTTGCTTTATTTTTCTAAATATACGGAGGTTGAAAGCTCGTTATAAATTTAAAATAACTTTTTTTTAACTGATAGTGATATTTATGGTAAAAAGTAAAATTATTTGAGCATTAAATTACTCAAATCGCCATCAACTTTAACGTGCTTTACTTCCGTAAACCGCATTAAAGGGTTAATATAAAAAATGTTTTTTTTTTTTTTTTTTTTTTTTTTTTAAATAAAAAATATAAACTCTTAAGTTAATTTGATTAGCTTTTATAAAATTTATATAGCAAATCCCATGGGGCGTATGATTAATATTAATAATATATTATTTTCAACTAATTAAATTATCATAAAATTTAAAAGTGATGCAAAATATCTGGTTATGATATATGATAAATATATTTAGCAAAAATCTATTATAAACAAATTTTCTTTGACTTTTATACATTTTTTGAAATGTTAAAGATTAACTCATACACTCAGGGAACTTCTGCTGTAAATATTTGTAGTTGTTTGAATTGTAATACAGTATCTTTATTTTTATGTAAAAAAACAGTAATTTGTAGAAGAAATTTCATTTTGACTTCAATTGTAGTTCATTTAAAAACCAAACCACATCCAATTACTGTATTATGATTTTATACCGTAGTTTTTTTTTATTTAAAAAATAAAATAAATAAATGTTGTTTGTTTATTTTTTACTGTATATGTGGTTCATTTTTACTACAATTGTGGTACATTTTTTGAACAGTAAACATCAAATGACAATGTTAGTTGAATTTAATGAAATGTAAGTCATGCTTTTTTCAAGTGCAATTTAATTTTTTTTTAACTACATTTGCAGTGGTCTTTACCTACATAGTATTCTAAGTGTATATATGTTTTAAACATATTTTAAATTTCTTTAAATTTTTTGAATATTTGAATACATTTTAAGAACTTTTTTAACAATTTACTAAAATTTAAAAAATTTTGCCACCTAGAGCGTATGATTAATATTAATTCCATATGATTTTAAAAAACTGATCATATTTTTCTTAGGAAAATTTTTATAAAAATTCTGTAAACGACATTTTATAACAGAGACATTAAAATTTAAATTGAAATCACTTTAAAATTTAAAAAAATAAATTGAGAAATATTAATAAATTAACTTTAAATTTAAAATTTTTAAACTATTTTTTTTTCATTTTTTGTGTTTCTAAGGTCATGTATACTTTTGCATGTTTTTTTATTGTGATTTTAATTAAAAAACGTGATTGCTTGCTAACGCTTAATAAAATAATACTACACGTATGTGGCATGCATGTGGTCTAATTGTATGCGGATTTTTTTTTTATATTTTTATAAATTCTATTTTTGCTATTTATTTTTTTTTTCTTTTTCTCAGAACAAAGAAATAGCATTTATTAAAAAACAGTTGTGCATGTTCTTTTTGTATTAAATGAACTAAATAGATTTCATTTTTAAAATAAGCATGCATGCAATCTGTATTAAACATATGTTTGTGGCAGGAAATTAGAAGGGGAAACAATTTTAAATTAGTAAGAACTTAGGTGAAAAACAAAAAAAAAAAATATATGAGAATTTAAAGGAAAAATTTAAGAGACTAAGGACCAAATACATACAAATTTATAAACATAAACCAGCGCACGGTGTAAGATTGGTAAATCTAGCTGGACAAAACTCCGTTTTTTGACTTTAAATTTTAATAAATATTTTAATCAATAATGAAAGGGGACTTCTTACTGAGTAGGAAAATGCAAAAGTTCGACATAGTTGTCAACAGTAACAAAATAACGGTACTTAGAACTTGAGCATCTATGAGTAAATTAAAAATGACAATAAGTCCCGGTTCACACACGGCAATTTTACTTGCGCAATTTTTCTTCAATTCTCCTTTGAACTTGCTTTTGTGTTCACACATGAGAAGTTTGTTTCAGCAATTTTCGTTTTCTTTAGTTCGTGTTGAAAATTGCGGATGACAAAACAAAACGGAATTGGAGTACGGGCAAGTCTGTACCCCCCTTCAATTCTCTTTTCCTCCCACTTCTATAAACTCAAGAATTGGGCAAGTAAAATTGCCGTGTGTGAACCGGGACTAACACTTGTTTAAAATTGAGCATCTTTAAAAGAGAATAACTTTTTATCGGTAAACTTATTTTTTAAAAACAGCTACTTTCCCTCTTCATAAATCGTGTAAGTACGTTTCTAAAACTTGGACAGTATTTTTAGTGTTATTTAATTTAAGAAACAACTTTCAGCACAAAATTTGTTTTATACAAATATTTTGCTAAAGTGTATACGTGAAGTTAAATTGTCTTCCGAAATTTGCCGATCTTATAAAAAATCTACTATGAGTGACAACATCTCATACCATGAAATTTTTGATATATGGCTAACAAGACCCGAAATTACAAGAATTGACCGCTCTTTTGACTATGTTTGTGTAAAATTAAGCAGCGCATCTTCTTCATTTGTTGATTATGAACAAATAAAAGGCTTTCTTAAAAGTCTTTTTAAGACATTTAAGCTAAGGTGGAACGCGGTAAACCGGACAAAGAAGACTTTTGTGGCTCAATATGGCGATTGGTTAAGCACAAATATTGAAATAAATAAATTTGTTTATAATAAAAAACCAAAGGAAAATTTAGAAGAGTTGTGAAGACCTGTATGTAGTGAAGACCTGTATTTGGCAACCGAAATAAATTTGCGGTCAAGTGGAAAGCGAGATTCTGCAAATATAGTAAGTGAGCTTTTTAACGCATCACCTCAGAGGGCAGCGTGACAATTAACTAAACAAATTGAAAATATATTGATGATCACTTAAAAAAAAAAGAATCCTGCAACATGTAGCTCTTAATAAATTCAATTTCTTAATTTTTGTTACAATTTTTTTTTTAAAAAGAGCAAGGAAATTTAAATTTACTAAGACCAATAATAATTGCTGTATTCTAGATAATCCTTTATTTGTTGAATTGAAGCCGAAACTGAAAAATTTATGGAATTAATTTTTTTAATTTTCTTTAATTTTAATCGGCACATGCCAAAATATATATTTTTTTTCATTAGAATTTATATAATTTTTTTGGAAAGAGTAAAGAAAATTGAATGTCTTAAAAGCTATAGACATTGTGGTATTCTATTTTCACACCCTCCCAATCGATCTTCAGTAAAATTCAATTACTGCCGAAATTGATAAGATATAAAGGGTGTTTTTTATAGAGGTATAGAACTTTGCAATGGAATAAATCAAAGATGAATTTTTTAAATTGACATGAAATTTGCTTTATTTGAAAGATAATCTTCTGGCATTATAATTTAAATACGACTTCTGGCATATGACCGCCACGGCTGGCTCGGACGTAGTCTAATCTGGTGCTCCTATTTTCGATCACTTTTTCCAACATTTGTGGCCGCATATTGGCAATAACGCGGCGAATGTTGTCCTTCAAGTGGTCAATCGTTTCGGGCTTATCGGCCTAGACTAGCGACTCATTACCTCATTATAAACCCTATGGGGAATGAGGAGTCAATTGACCTAAAAGTGACTGGTTAAATAAGGACTTATCACAGGACTGGTATAATTTAATACTGAAGTGGGTTAAGCAGTGTCACTTGTCCTAAACTTACCAATCCTGTGACTGGTAATTTATGCAAGTTTTCTTAAATATTAGGATTTTGTACATTGACAAATTTTTTAAGTACTTTTTCATAAATATGAAGTTTTTCTACATTTATTTTAAGAAACTTGTCATAATTTACGAGACACAAACTTTCCCAGTATTTTTTATGAATTGTTCATAAATGTTATGAAAAAGTTCATAAAATAGTACATTGCAAATTTTTCATAAGATATTCATAAATAGTATGATTTTTTTTTTGTGTACTTTGTGTTTATTATCAATTGTTTTTAGTAATTTGAAATACGATTTTATGGCTTTTAAAAATTGCATTTCTTTCAAAATAATTATTTTAGAAATTTTAACTTTGACCACTTTCTTGCTATCAAACCTTGCACTGAACTCGCAAAGTATCTTTACAAAGCTTTTAGTAAACTTTTCTCACGGAATACATCAATTTCTAATTAGTGGTGTATCATTTGTGGTGTATCATGATGAGTGCCTTAAGACACTCTTTCCGGTTAGAGGGTTAAATACGTTATTATTTTCAAATAATACTTTCAATAATCCTTTAAACGTATTACTTAATAAACATTTATTGATATTATTTAATATTTGTAAACGTGCTTAAGTATGTTAATATTTTAAAAGAAATAAGTTGCTTTAGTTTGATTATATTATAGTTACACGCAAAGAAAAATTTAGCTAGTTGCCAAATGAAATTCGGTTATTACGAATTTCAGTCGGTTGGCACAACTTAACATTAGTTTTCACAACAAAGTTCGGTTAATTCAACTAAATTTAAGTTGCAACACCAAAAATATTTGGATATCTAAGGCAAATATCGTTGTACTAACTGAATTTATAAGTTGTTACCATTAAAATACACTTTTACTATTCGGTTGGCAGTTTATTTCTTTGTGTGTATATTACATTTAGTTAAATTTATAGAAACTCCAATAAAATAACAAATATTTCCATATTAAACATATTAAATATTTTTAATACAGACATTGATACTAATAATATATATGAATGTAGAAATGTTATAAAAGTATTACAAATAAGTCAACAACTAGGCCCCGATTAACGATGAAAAATGTTACAACAGCCCATATGGCCTGATGTTGGGCGCCATAATGGTTAACGAATAAAAATATATACACAAAAAAGTTAGATAAACACAAAATTTTGTTAAAATTTAGAAAAAAAAATATTAGTTTTTCTTATACTTTTTATTAAATAAAAGAAAAGGCATACTTGCTGGCGCGGATCCTGGTTGAGGGAGATGTTACATTTCCTCCCTCAAAATGAGTTTTTTTTAATACAAAAATATAAGAACTAATAGAAAATTTTGTAAAATCGCTTCAAATTCCCCCCCCAAAAACCTTTTCATGGATCCGCGCCTGCATGCTTGTCATAACTTATTTCGAAATATAATCGGGGAAGAATGGCACTCAAAATTTTCCCATATTCTTTAGAGTCAATTTTGCTTCAAAATTTTAATTTATAGCCTGCAAATTGAGCTTAAAGTGTAATTTAAAGCATTATTTTAAGAACAAATATTTTTAAGGCACGTAGTAATCTTTTTCATTGTTATCATTATTGTAGTTTTCTTGAAATAAATATGAAATGCTTAATATTAAACATGTACTACTTACTACAAATTCTTTAGATAACATATGTTTATATTTAGTTTAGTCAAGAAGGATATATTTTATTGAGGAGTAGCCAAATTGAAAAAACCAAAACAACAAAGCAGTTTACAGGGTAATTCGAGCGGAGACCAAACACCAATTCAAAAACCGAGTGGAGTGATTAAACACCACATACCAAAGCAAATACCAAATCAAAAAGCTGGTTGTTTTTTTTGTCGGGTTGTACATAAATGAATAAAAATAGATTACACCGGTCGGCAAAAAAAAAATTTTTTTCTTGGCTTTTTGCTTTAATGCAGAAATTTTGATTCTAGACATCGAATAACACCATTATATCTATTCCTAGCTTTTAAAATTTACTTTTACTATTTTACGTCTATATGCAAGTTTTAGAAATTTTGCGATCAGCAGTAGGTTTCACTTATACTCAAAAAAAAAAAATTTGTAAAGTCAGCAAAATTTTAGTCAGGAGGGTGCTTGCAAAAAAATTGCTAATGTCAGCAAAATCTTTTGCTGAAAATCAGCGAGCTGATTTTTAGCAACAAAATTAGTAGATTCAGCAAAAGTTTTGCTAACACTTAGTGGATTAGAAATAAAAAAGCCTTGCTAAAAATTAATAAATTTTTTGCTGAATTTTAGTAGACTAAAAAAAACGCAAAAAATTTGTAGAAAAATTGTAATTTAGTTAATTTATTTGCTGAAAATCATTAAACATATTTTTGTGATTCTTTAAAAAATAATTTACAATAATTACGAAATATAAAAATTTTCATTTTCCCACATTGACGACATGAATTAATTTAATATCTGAAAGTTGTTTTAATCCTCAATTTTGTTTTATGTATGAAAAACAGATACAAAAATCTTCCATGGTTGACTTTTTTATATGACTCATTAGAGTTGTACTTTTTAGTATTATTTTCCTCTTCTCTACTACATCTTGACATGCCGCGACATCTGCTTCATTCTGTGCATATCTTTCAATCTGGTTGTCGTCCACACTATTAATGTGCTTATCAGCACAATTTTTTTTTAGCAAAATTAGTAAAACATTAGTATAATATTAGTAAAACATTAGTTCAAAACAGTTAAGTGCTGAATAAGTATAACAAAAATTTGAGCTTAAAACAGAATTTTAGCAAAAAATTTGCTAACAAATAGTATACCTGATTTATAAGATGTTTTACTAACTTTTCTACTAACTTATTTTTTTGAGTGTAAATCAAAAGCAAACTTTGATAAAAAGAAATATTTTATCTTTTTGGTAATATAAATGAAACAAAAATTTTACATTTAGAAGTCAGATCCAAAAATCGTGTAATTAATACACAAAACAACCAGCTTTTTGATTTGGTTGGTGCTATTGTTTGTGGTTTTCACTCACTCCGCTCGAATTAATCTGGCTAGGAGTTCTGTAGGACGATCGATGATAATTGTCCACTTTTAAAAGTTAAATTACGACAATATTACATACAAATTTTAAATAATGTTACAAATTTTGTTAAAAAAACAAAAATTTTCCAACGTTTAGTTAAACGTTTTCGTAAGAACCATCGTCAAAACGATAGCAAATTAGGTATCGTTTTGAACGAAATGATATAGTTTTGCTTAGCGAATCTGTCCCCTGTAAACTGCGTTGTTTGTTTGGTTGCTGGTTTTGTCGGTGGTTTGGTTGTTAGTTGGTTTTTTTTCAGTTTGGTTACTCCTCAATAAAATATATCCTTCGTGGTTTAATCTAGTTATGACTATATCATTTTAAACAATAATGTAAAGATTTTATACAACAATTTTCAAGTAATAGTAATAATCATGTAACTAAAAGGAATTGAAATACGAGAAAATATTTAAAATAAATATTTTTATACAAATATTGTAAATATTTAAATACAAACATACATTTATTGTAATATGTTATGGAGTTGTGTGTAAATATGCAAACATATTTTTGATATATACAATTTAAATTTTTTATATAAAATACTCTATATACTCTCAGGCATATTTACATTTAAACATATTTAACATAAATAACATTATTTAAACAATACGATTGCATTGTATGAATTTATTTATGAAAATGCTACATACATACACACTTTGTAAAGCTTCAGTATATTGAAAACTGCAATATAATTTAAAAGGGACAAAAGTAAAATTTAAAAAGGGATAACTCTAAAGTAAACATTTGTAAATAAGAAAAAAGTTTTTAAAATAAAATAATTCAAATTTGAAAATTTCAAATTTTCACTAATTTTTGTCAGCGCTTGAAAGATTTTGTTAAATTTGTGATTTCTTTAAATTCCGATCAATTTTAAACTTCACTTATCTGAGCAGCAAAATGTAGTTAGCCTCTTTTGTATTTCTCTTGATGATTTTACAAATGATATTGTGTATTTGTATTGTATATGGTTATTTCAATGTATGCATTTTTGCATGTTTATAAAGCAATATCATTTAGTTGATTTCTCCATTATTTTTTATTTTTGTATTGCATTTAGATTGACTTAAAACTACAAGATTTATTAAGGTGCCTTATTTTATAAACATATAATATATAATGTTGAAAACATATTGTTTTGCTACACACAGAGAATAAATTAGTTAGAATACTATCATGACCCCCAAGATTCTTCTCAATCAACTCAATTTTATTTCCCAGCATATAACTATTACCATTACAACCAATTTTTTGCTTTAATGACATACATTTTACTGTAAAAACTAATTAAATTTCAATTTAAAAATCAAGGAGGTATTTCCAACCAAATTGATCAAAAAAAAAAATCTTGTCACAAGAATACCATAGCAACGATCATAATAAAAACAAAAAAATTAACATTTTAACCGACTAATTGGCTATGAAAAATAAAATCTAATAGTTCCAATCAAACTTGAATTTTAAATCATTCATATTATTTTATGAAGGATTTACGACCGACTGTTGGTCAAATAGTATTGAAATGTTCAATAAAACAAATAATTAAATTCTAAATATAAAAAATATTGTGGGCACTTCAAGAAAAATTCAATGTTACTTATGAAGACGATAATCGAAACAAATTTCTGGCAGGACTTCCCGAAAAATAGATATGCCAATTCCATTTGGCCGCAGAATTTTCACAAAGGTAGTTTATATAAAATAAATATTATTCGAAGATGTATTAACCATTCTGAAATTTTTATAAGGTAATCCAACTCACTTTAACGAATCAGTTTAAGAGCCAAAACAAAACAGGTAGATGAGAGGCTTATTATTTATTTAAGATGCAAACATACATTTTTCGAGACTAAACATCATATGAAAGTTTTAAAACCAGGATAACATAAAGACTAATTTACCTCAAATGTTACCGTATTTAGTCTGCTATGTTTTCGGTTTGAATTCGAAGTATATGATCAACACCGTTATAAATTTCTGTTTTGGTATCGTAAAGATTTTATAACGGTGTAGGGAATATGTATCGGATTTGAGCTGCAAAACAAATACACCTTATAGTATCATTGTTTTAAAAAGTTCATATTGGTTTTAGTTTTGGAATGATAAACCAATACCGCTATTCTAAAACTGAAATGAGGGTGAACCTTGCAAAGAATAGAGCAAGTTTAAGTTAAAAATCCATCAGAATAAAAATAATGTTTTTATAAAAAAATACGTTTCTTATGTACAAAATGCATTTAAATTTTTACTATTTTCCAGGAAAGTTGCCTGATGTTTTGAAGCTGTTTTAATGAAAAATGTCCCGGAATTTGATTCATATCCCAAAAAAGAGTCTGAAGATTTTTCTTTAAAAACAAAATTCTTTTTCAGAATCAGATTCATTTGTTTACAAAATTTATGTATCATTATTAATACAAAAAAATTAAAAATATTTTTAAAAATTACTTGGAAACAGTGTGATATTTAAAACAATTCGATAAGCCCCACCAAATAAATACAAAACGAACAAGCGCAATACCTTTTTAACCCTTAAAATTAAGATTGGGAGTATAAAGAATTGCGCTTGTTCGTTAGTTAAGTACCACGTATCCAAATTTATCTGAACAATTTTATTTTGTAAATTTCCTAGTGGGTTTTTATGGTGAAAACATTAGCAACATATGCATCAAGTTACACAAAATAATAGTTTTTATCAAGTCGAAAATTTTTTTTGATCCATTTCTTTTCTTGTGGTCATAATATAAATTAATTTCATGCGTCTATATTTATCCCCCGGCCACTAAGAATTAAAAATTTTTTATATAAAAGTAAAGATAAAAATAAAGTGTAATCAAATTTAAGTGATATTGTCCGAAAATTATGAAATGTGTTATTCTGTAAATTTCCTAGTGGGGTTTTTTTTGGACAAAAGTGTAAAAATTAACTCTTACTATATGTATCAAGTTACATAAAGTAATTATTTTTTCAAGTAGAGATTTTTTTTATCATTTTAAAAGCTTTACAATCTTATTATTTTGATTATATATTTGTTTTTTTTTGCACACAGAGTAACAGCTTTTTTTTTTTTTGTTTGATAAATTTTTACCTACACGTAATGGCCAATCATGTATTAATAATAGAAATCGCTTTCTCAGGTCATTTTGCAACAAAAACCTCCCGCATAAAGTGCATTTCCTTAAAATGCATTTTTTCATTTTTTACTTATTGTGTTCATTATTTTGCGAATTTTGATGTCTATATCGCGAAACAACGCTTTAATCTGTTTGATCACAATCCGCGAAACACGTCAAATTTGAAAACGTTTGTGTACTTTAAGTTGGATATGCATCGTTATTGTCTAATTACGTTAAATTTTTAGCTAAATATTAGTTTTTAGTTTAATTAAATAAAAAAAGGATTATGCGGAAAACTTTTTGAAAACCGCGAAAAATAAAATTGCATTACTTTATATTTTTATGTGCTAATATACGTCTAGGCTAGCTTAAACTTGATAAATGTAAAAAAGTTTCAACTTCTAATAACCCGATTAAAATTAATATGATGCTTTATATAATCATACGAAATTTAATATGAGTCTTAATACAGTTTTATCCGAGAAATGGGCATAATAATTAAATAACATCCGAATAATGACGCGATACAATTTAATACGATTTTATATAGAGGTATAAATTTATATCTGAACTGATACTGATATATACAAAATAAGCTATAGTTGTATCCGGTTTTTGATTTTAAAACTTCATGAAAATCCGAAGTATCTATTAATCCTTTTAGACTTTAGCTAAATTTGTAACAAATTCCATAGCATTTGGATATTTTATTATATTCAAAAATAAAAAATAATATAATGAAAATGAAGATTTTGTGGAATTGATTAACTTACACAATTGAATAACAAACACGGAAAAAACGTTGAAACTAAATTTAGAGTTTTAGATTGAAAAAAATCTTAAAACGTCATGAAAATCCGAAGTATATAATCTTAGTGGTATCTCCATTTTAAAAGATTATGTCAAAATAGACAGAAAAAATCATTTTCAAAAAAATTTCAATTAAACTTTTGTTCGATTTCAAACTTACTTTCAATTAACTGTTTAATAGAAAATGAATTTGGTATAAAAAAAATTTTCAGTTTTTGTAACGTATAATAACAACATTGAAACAAATGCAAAAATTATAAAAAGTCGCCAAAATTAAAAAAAAATCGTTTAAAGTTGAAAATACGCGTTTCTTTAATTTTGGTGATTTTTTTTTTAATTTTTTCAAATTTTGCGTTTATTTTGGGAGTTTTTTAAATTTCTGCAATTTTGAGGATTGTTTTTTAAATTTTGGCGATTTTTTTATAATTTTGGTGATTTTTTTAAATTTTGTAATTTTTCCCAATAGTAATCAATATTCAATTAAATTTTTAATAGATGTGAATAAAACTATATGTAATTGAAAATAATAGTAATCAAATAGATACAAATTATTTTAGTTGTTACTACAATTGCATCAACACGACCGAATTCAGCTTAACTTTTCTGAATCAACAAAAATTTTAATTAAAACTAAATTTTAGTTTTTTCTGTGTAGACATATTTAATTTTTAGTTTGCATAGTCTCAAACAATTTTTTGATCATATTTTAAGTCAAAGACTTCGAAATCTTTTATGAAATGATTTTATTTATTGCTTTTTGTCGAAAATCAACTTTAACAATGATAGCCACCCATTTGCAGGCGATGTTTTCTAACGAAATTTTAAGATTCGAATCATATAAAACTATTTCCTATTTGATCCAAGTCAAAAATAAATATTTTCATATTAAATTTATCAATAACATTGTTACTTTCTAACGAATTGAATTAAGTTTTTAAATTTGTCAAATCATTTCGGGGGGGGGGGGCTCTAGCCCCCAAGCCCGCCCCCCCCCCCCCCGCCTAGCTACGTGCCTGCCCCTTACGCCTATTACCGAAATCTAGTTTCCCTTCTATTTGCTAATAAAACTCCACAAAATCCCCTAATCAGAAAACGCCTCAGATTTATACAAATCCATATTTACAACCAATTGATGTAATCACGTTTGCCTATTAGCGAAATCTAAATCCCTCTCTCTGGCCTAATAAAAATCGCCAAAAATTTCACATTCAGAAAACTCTTCTGATAGATACAAATCCACAACTAGAGCCAACTGAAATAGCAGCGTTCACCTCCACAATAGTGATATCTAGTTTCGCCTCTCTAGGCTAATAAAAGTCCCCAAAATCACACCCATTCTAAAAACGTCCCAGTAATATATAAATCTAGCACTTTAACCGATTGATTTAAAAGTCATTTTTGCCTATTAACAAAATCAAGTTCCCCTTCCCTGGTTAATGGAAACCCCAAAATCTAAACTTGCGAAAATCGACCCAGTTGTATGGAAATCTATTTCTACATTGCCTAAAACCTTAAGAATTAAGTTCTTTAATTTTTTTATTACCATTCGCTTGCAAACAAATTTGGTGGTCAGCTCAAATCTGTTTTCTCTGCAAATAAAAGAATATGGAAGAGACACGTGTTAATATATGGCTGCAGATTTTGATGGCAGTCTAAAAGCAGTATTGACATATTTACAGGATTTTTCTAAAACGGAATAGAAAATTCCTTAGCTTTTATAATGCAGCTCTACTTTAAATATTTGCATAATATTGGAATGCCACATATAAACTAAAACATACACTCAAATATCAATATTTGCCAGTAATCATTTGACTTGAGGTCAGCCATCAAATGCGGAGAAAAATGAAACAAGTAATAAAGAACATTTTTCAAAATAAGAAAGAAAATATTTAAAACATTTGTAAAAACACTATCAAAGGAAATTTTCTAAATTTTTTAATAAAGATACTATCGAGAAAACTTATCTAATGAATAACTTCTATCCAACTCCAGTAACACAATTTATAAAACAAAATTGCTATTGACCCCCTAAAAGTATGCTTTGTTATATTTATTAAAATTCTCCTAAATGCCTGCTAAATTTATTTAAAAAAACACAAATTTAACATTAATTTTAAAATTACAAATCTTTACCAAAACTTTTTATTGAACGTCTAGCCATCAAATACGGAGAAAATGAAACAAGTAATAAAGAACATTTTTCAAAATCAGAAACAAAATGTTTCAAACATTTGTAAAAACACTATCAAAGGAAAGTTTCTAAATTTTTTAATAAAGATACTATCGAGAAAACTTATCTAATGAATAACTTCTATCCAACTCCAGTAACACAATTTATAAACAAAATTGCTATTGACCCCCTAAAAGTATGCTTTGTTATATTTATTAAAATTCTCCTACAAGCCTGCTAAATTTATTAAAAAAACACAGATTAGATATTCATTTTATAATTATAAATCTTTACCATAACTTTTTATTAAACGTCTAGACATTTTAAAATACATTTTCCCATAAAAGTTGTCAAAAGATTTTTTTATATTTATTTTACACAAAATTGTTTGTTTAAATAAAATTTGCACATTTTTACTTTGACTTGATTTTTAATGCAATTTCGTTTTTTATTGCATTTGTTCATTTATGTAAAAGTTTTTTATTAATAAAAATTTAATAAAGTCAAATAACTCTGTACAATCAACAAATTTTTTTTTCATGGTACTAATAAAACCATGTTATTTTTTATTTATTTATATATTTTTTATTAAGGTTACAAACTGTGTGGAATAACAAATGGTTTTAGTAATTTATAAAAATGTAACTGAATTTATGGATACTATAACTAGTAGAGTGATTGACATGTTTTGTATTTGTATTTTTTTAATTTTTTTTTTTACAATATTTTTATTACTACGATAAAAAATTATGTGTGGTAGCAACATCAAAATAAATGTTTTTTTTGGTTAGTATTTTTATCATAATATACCAAAAAAAAAAACGATGATAAAATTGAATATTTTATATAAAATAAATTTTTTTAATTGTCACAATGTGTAGGGAGATATAAATTACTTTGTTCCCTATGCCGTTTGTAACATATCGCACTTTTTTTTACAAAAAGTTTATAACTCAAAATTTTATTCAACAAAATTATTATAACTCGAAGTCCATTTTTACATGACGACGACATACATCGATCATTTCTAGATATAGATATATTCTTAAAATGCCCTTTCGTGGAAATATTGGGAACCAAAGCTGAAACTTTAATAGAAAGTGAATCACAGACGGTTGAATATATTTCAAAAAATTCTTTTCTTTTCAATATTCAATATTATTCCACCTCAAGTTCCAAAGATCTAATTATGCTATAGTCATGTAAGATTTTATTTGTTGCTTTTCAAAAAATTTGATAATTTTCATGATAGAGAGAGAATACAATTGAAGGGCTTATTGTAAAAACTTGATAATCCACATTTAAATTTTTGCTGGTTTTTGCCTTTAAAGTTTTGATTTAATGTAGAAAGTATAACTTTTGAAGGACTTTTGTACTCTTGACACTTGTTATAAATGTGTAAGCTAGACTTTTATAAAATATTCATCAAAATATGAATAGAAACGAGCTAAAACCAGCAATCAAAAAAGTGTGGCTTATCAAGTTTTTACAATAAGCCCTTCAATTGTTTCATTGGCATCACCCAAATCTTCCGTTGTCTGCAATAAAAAAAATAATTGGCTTAACTCATTTTATTTTTTTATATTTCTGGATTCAAAAATATATATTTCAAATTTCAAATTTTATTCAGCTTTACAATCAGTAATATATGTATTTGCCTTTTTTGTAGAATTTTCAGATGGCAACCCTGACATTTTAATGTAAGAGCATTTTAACAAAAACTAGTCATTATTTATATTTTGAATAAAAACGAAACTAATTTTGATATATTTGAAAAATTCATGATCGGATCGCCCAGACTTTCATAAATTACATAGAATTGGCGAAGTAAATTTTATCACAGAATTAAAGTTATGTTTTCTATATTATGAGAAAATAATATCATGAGATAAATGATACATCACAAATGGAAATGACCGAGGGCCTTCAAATTTGATTAATTTTTTGTACACACATATTCCATGGAGCCCTAATACATATCCATATTTTGTTTTCAAAAACTCGCGATTTTGAGTTAAAAAAAACAGGAAAAGTATGTAATTTTAAAGAGCTATGTTTTCAAAAAACATTCGATTTATATAGTTATCCATTTTCACACTTATGCAACAAAAAAAATATATATTAAAAAAATGGAATTTTTATGTAAACGCAATTTTTAGAGACATTTTCGAGACTGTTCTAAAATTCAAAATTTGTTTAACATTGATAAATCAAAAGTTTAACATGTTTTATGTAAAATTAAATTTCGCTTTTTCTGTGACGGAACTATTATATAATTTTCTCGATTTTTTGAAAAAAAAAATTTAATTTTTGTATAATTTGTAATTATTACATTTTGAACAGGTTTTTATACAGTTTAAGACTTACAATACATTATTTATAATAAACAAAAAAAATTATATCTTTGGGTTACACTGTTTAAAAAATGCATTTTTGATGCAAATGCATTTAGAATTTGCATCTGCACAAGGTAAACTTTAGATTTATCCATATTAACAAAATTGTGAAGACGGTGAACAATCTCGAAAATGGATCTAAAAATGTAATTTGCATAATTGTTTTATATGTATTTTTTGATTGTATAAGTGTGATAAAGGATAACTATATAAAACTATATAAATCGAATGCTTTTTGAATCAGAGAAATCCGATAACAACTTTCGAATATAGAGCTCTTCAAAACTACATTCTTTCACAACTTTTTAAAATTTTTTTTGAAAATTAGAACCGTGGAAAAAGTCGCGAGTTTTTGAAAATTTTAAAACTGAATATGGAGCCCCTAACACGGCAACTTAATATATGTTTTTAATATAAAGAAAATCGGAAGACATGAGGTCAAAAAATTTCAATTTTTTTGTCTTCTTTCAAAGAATGAATGATATATTAAATATAAAAGTTTAGCTTTTCATATTTAAAAAAGTATAATAAAAAAATGGCAAAAATTAATCCTCTGAATTATTATACTCCACTAAAAAAATGTGGTCGTTCAAAATTACTGGGTTGAATGAAAATTAAAACTATTCAAGTTCGAGGCCATACTTTATATTTCTTTATTAGGATATTGTCCTAACAAATAATCTATAGAGTTTTTGTTTTCAAATTTATTAATTGACCACTTTCAGGAATGTGTTGATAGATCTATTTCGGGAATTTGTTAGGTTCCCATCATCAGAACAAGTTTTAAAAGAAGTGACAATCCTATGCAAAATATCACACATTCATATAAACTAGTTTTCTCACTAAGTGAGAACTAGTATATGAGCTCGAAGTTAAAGATTATCAGTATTGATCAAAAATAAATTGAAAACTTGTTTGTTATGTGCAAGGTCTACCTTTGGTAGATATTCAATACAGGTTTTTTGGTTTTGTTCTCCTTTTTATTTGCACACTTGTTTTGTTTAAAAACAAAAACAAAATGTAAAGGGAAGTAAACAAGAACGTACTTTGTCTTTTATACAAGTTTGATATAATTTTTATTAAAAATAAAAAAATTATGTTTTTTTCGACCTTTAATTGTGCAATGAGAATGAAAATTATTCAAGTTCGAGGCCATACTCTATATTTCTTTATTAGGATATTGTCCTAACAAATAATCTATAGAGTTTTTGTTTACAAATTTATTAATTAACCACTTTCACGAATGTGTTGATAGATCTATTTCGGGAATTTTTTAGGTTCCCATCATCAGAACACGTTTTCATTGCATAATTAAAGATCGAAAAAACATGGTTTCTTATTTTTAATAAAAATTATATCAAACTTAATTACTGGGTTGAAATAAATTGGTGTGTCCATACTTTTTGTGTATTTAAGTACAACTCTATAGCAGCGTATTGTGAATTTAAATTTTATTTCATCTTGATTTTTGTTATTAACCTGCTATTTTTGTTTTTAGATTTAAGACTTTTGCCTCAAATTTACAGCTGCAAAATTTTGGCTTTAATGGGTATGTTTTCTTTAGCGTGATTTTTTATATTTCCTTTTCATATAGGAAATTCCTGGAAATATTGTGGGCACCAAATCCATTTTCAATTAAACACTTAATAGATATTATTAATATTTTAAATAAATGTGAGTTCGAAATCAATCAAAAGTTTAATTGAAATTTTATTGACAATAATTTTTTCTGTATACAGTAAATGACACTGAAATGCAGTAGTTTCTGTAGGTTGTATAAATAACAACTGACAAAAGCATTGAAATTTATTACGAGTCATTCAGTGTTATCGTGCTTTTTTAATTGTCTCCTTGACATTGTAGAGGGTATTAATAAATTTGGGTAAGCCAAATTTAATGCGCTTACTTGTTTTAACTAGCAAAAGAGCTTTTTTTTTACAGTTTAAAAACAATTATATTAGAAAATGTTTTAGGATTAAAAATAAAACAACCCAACAAAATATAAGCTAAGAACAAAATTTTAAAATTTACCAAAATGTTCCAATCTTGTTCTAAAAGCTAGTTTTGCGAAAATGTTCCAACATTATTCCCGAAATTGTTTCAACATTAAACCAGTGTACATATTATCTCGAATTTGTTAACTGAAACTGGCTTAAGAACAAGTTTTGCTTGAGCTAATGGTACCGGTATAACCACTTTAAAAAATATTTGATGTTTAAAACTATATTTAATAAATTTTGCTAGGAAATTAAAAAAAAAATTCCAATTAGATACAGCAAAACATTTCTAACTCAATAAACTTTTATTAGAGCTGTGAATAGTTTTAAATTTTGTTATTTTTGTTAAAAATTTTCGGGCAATTTTTGTAAAATGAAACCACATATAGCTGTTGTAAAACTAAATGGCTAAAAGTAAATGATATATTTTTGTATCTAAATAAAAACAGTTTTTAATATAATTTTATGTAATATTTTGAAGATTTTTTGTTGTATTTACTGTTGTTTAGGCTAAAGGACCTTAATTAATATTAAACTTTTCATACATTGTTGTTAGTAATAGTTAAACAACCCTATCCATTTTTTTTTTTTTCAATATTTTAGTACTGTGTAGACAGAAACATTTCTAATACATGAATTTTTTGTTAATTGGTTTTCGTAAAAACTTTACTGCTTAACCACAATTTTAATAGTGTGGCTTTAGGGTTAAATTTTTAACGATTTATTTTGCGTAAGTTAAGCAATGTTTGAAAACTTTTTATAGCTTAATTTTAGGAGAGCTATTTCTATAAAGTTTGGCATTTTTCGTTGAGAAAAACCACAAATAATTAAAAAAAATGCTTGGTTTATCTTAAGCCTCCAAAAAGTATGTTTAGCTTAAATGTAAACAAACAGCCTAATGGTATGCTAAAAATTATACTCTTTACAAAATAAATGACTTTGCTAAAATTTGGAATACGTATACTCTAAGATGTCTATTACTCTCTACCGTTTTCAGTGCCTTAAAATTGTGTTCATTCGAGTTTTTATTCCCGTTTTTAATCAAAAAAAAAATCAAAAAATGCTAAAGTAATGAACTTTGAAGAGCCACATTTCTTAAAGTAGATGGACTATGTCAAAAATTTTAAAGGCATATGAAAGTTGAATTTGTCTACTTTATGATTTGTTATTACGCTTTTGCGAAAACTCATTTTTAATGCAAATACAACTTTTGAACAAAAATGTGAGCGTGACCACGTTATTTATTTAATTTAATAAAAAGTATTTGTAATCATATTCTTTATATTAATTTTTTTTTATGAAAACGAAATTCCCCGTTCTAATAAGGCCAAATACCTGGGTATGACCTTAGATTCGAAACTAAAATGGAATGAACACGTAAAAACAAAAGAGAAGAGTTAAAAATAAGGTTTCATAAACTAAATTGGCTTATAGGGAGAAGGTCTGTTCTTACAACACATAACAAACTTCTCATATACAATCAAATTTTAAAACCCATCTGGACATATGGCATTCAACTCTGGGGTTGTGCTTCAAAAGGTGTTGTAAACATAATTCAACAGTTCCAAAATAAAATATTGAAAAATGCAGTTAACGCTCCTTGGTACGTACGCAATGCTGACCTCCATCGAGATCTCAAAATTAAAGAAGTATCCGAAGTAATTTCTGATATAGCAACCACACATGCAGAGAGACTACGAACTCATGTAAATCCAGAAGCACATAACCTGATTTACACTGCTAATTTAGAAAGAAGATTAAAACGTACAAAACGCTCTGATTTAGCAAATCATCAACGCTTAGTTTAAGAAAAACATCTCTTATTTTAGACAAACTGCTTGTTAGCTCTAAGCTAGTTGCAGTAAATGTTTGTATTTTTATGTAAGTTATTTTAGTATAATTTTTAAAAAATAAACATTTAATTTAAAAAAAAAAAAAAAAAAAAAATGAAAATCTATTTATAGAAACATTACCCACAATGTAACCATACTTTAACCAGTAACCAGTTACTTTACCCCCTTCAAAGTAATGGGTCTACCCTTTACTTTTAGGCTCATCTCATGTAAAATTCAGCAGTGAAGTAAGATATATTGTAATGCGTGGAGCCCTATGGCGATTCATTACTTTACCCATTATTTGGTAATGTGTGGTTTTGCTAAGTGTATTTACAAATTCTTTTTTAAATTTTTTTTTCTGATTTTAGCAAAACATTTTACTAATTTTTTAATCCCGAGTTGCTAAAATTTCTAATTTTTATTAAAACAATTAAAATTATAAATTTTTACTAATTCACTATTTTCGTAGCTGAGAGCAAAGTTTTTTATTGAAGATAAACATTTTTCATATATAAAATATAAAGATAATGACAAAGTATAATTAAAATAAATTTTAATAAAAAAAAATTTGTAATAAAGGTAAAATTGAGAGATTTTACTGATATATATAAAATTGTATTGTATCGTAGTACAATACGTACACGCAGAAAAAAGAGCATCATGTTTTGTTAGTTTAAGAACATCATGTTATTATTGAAACATGTAAAAATAATATTATAATTGCCATAATCATATTATGATTCTAGATTATGATAAAATCGTTCACAGTGATCATTATATGATTAGCCAGAATCAGGTTTATGATTGTTAGAATCAGAATATTATAATTTTTTGTCGGCAATCATGTTCAATTATATTTTTTCTCTGCGTGTAGTTCATAGTACAAAACAAATACTTTGTTTTTGATACAAATCATAGTTTTTATTACAAAACGATGTTTTTAGTTTTAAAAAAAAACATAATTTTTAGTACAAAACATAATTTTTAGTACAAAATATAGTTTTTAGGGCAAAACGTAGTTTTTTTTAATATAAATTGAAGATTTTTTTTACAAATTCGAGTTTTTAATAGAAATAGTAGTTTTTAATAGAAATTGCAGTTTTTAGTACAAAACATAGTTTTTAATACAAATCTTCACAATTTAATTTTCCTTTCAATATGTTAAATCATTAAATACTACTGTTTAAAAACAAATCATAATAAAAGTTAATTTAATGATATAAAAAACAAAAGAGTTTCTTTACATTATGCATTATTTTTCCGCAAAAAAAAACACTCATAAATCATTTGATGTCAATAAGTTGAAGAAATAATAAGACATGTTTGAGGTTGAAACAAAATTGATGGATGATACAAACATATAACTATATATCACTATCGATAATATTTTTCGAATAATTTCAATTACGAAGAGAAACTATAATAAGAAAATAAGGTTAAAAGTTCAAGTATTTAATACATTATATAAGTAAATTATAAGATTTATGGAAAAATTGCTGGTTTATTTTAAAATTTCCAACCCTTGTATAAAACTATTGTCTGGAGAATATTGACTGGTGGCATAATCAAGATGGATATATTTTAGTGAGGAGTATCCAAACTAACAACCAAACCACCAACAAAACCATCGATGCAGTTTACAGGGCAATTTAAGCGGAGTGAGTGAAAACCCACATTCCAAACTACAAACCAAATCAAAAAGCTGTTTATTTTTTTGTCGAATTGTGTATAAATTAATAATAATATATCACTTAAACACAACTTGACAAACAGCTTTTTAAGTTGGTTGGTAGTTTGAAATGTGATTTAAAATGTAAAATTTTAGTAAAGTTTCATTCATTTTAGAAAATTTAATTAAAGACTTAATCCTTTTCAACATTTGTATCATTATAAACAGGGACCGGAAGTTCGTGCAAATGAATTTTTTTTCCCTTAAGTCTAAAAACAGGGTACACAAAATATCTTTGCGAATCATAGAATTTGTATTAAAATTACATCGATTTGTTAGTTCGTATTTTTGCATATTTTGCTATAAATGCATATTTTGCTTTAAATGTATATTTTTACTTATTTTGCATTAAATGCATATTTTTTGCTTAAAATGCATATTTTTTTTATTTCGTAAAAAAGTCACTTTTAATTTAATTTTATATTTTTCAAATTGATTTTAACATCATATGCAGAGAATATATTAAACAATACAAATTAAATTTAAATTTAAAACATGAACAATAATTAATTTAAAGTGACTTACTTTTCACGGTTTTCATTCATTTTCATTGAAAGTATCAAAATCCCAGTTAAGGCTTTTAGAAGAAAACTTCGAAGAAAATAAACATTAAAAAATATAATAACAACATATTTTTATAGATTTTAGTGCATATTTTTATAGATTTTAGTACATATTTTAAGATTTTAATCCAACCTTTTTTAGTACATGAAGTTCCAGTCACTGCTTAAAAAAATTGTGTAAAATCTATCATAACTTTTTTACTTGGGACATTATTAAAATCTTAATTGCAACTAAATCAATTAAATAGCTACAAATTATTTTAACTGAAACTACAATTCTCTAAATATGGCCAAATTCAATTAAACATTTAATTGAATCAACAAATATTTTAATTGAAACTCGATTTTAGTTCTTACAGCGTACCCGCTGAAATTACAATGTCCCGCTCAAATTACTCTGTAAAATGTTTTGTTGGCTTGGTTTTTTTTTTTAGTTTGGCTACTCTTCAATAAAACACATCCTTTTTGGTATAGTCTTGATTAAATTTTATCCTTCCATTATTTTTTGTAATTTTTCATTATTTTTCATTTTTGTATTACTGATTGCATTGAAATTTGTACAAATTATTTTTGTGTGATACAAACAACAGCTCAATGACATTTAAAAGATACCATAATACTACAAAATTCAACACCCAAAAATACCAACACACCAGATTTAAATCCAATAAGAAACAAAGAATTTGTTTTATTAAACAGTAAAAGCTTAATTAAAAGGATATGTGTTAAATGGCTCAGATAATGGAATACTAATACTTAAAACAGTTTTTAACTTTAAATTCCAAAAATTTTTAAATTTACGATTTGATATATAACTTTTGATTTTAAAAATTTTAAAAGTTTCGACTGTTGTTTCTCTATAATATGGATAAATACAAAATGTTTGTCTGCTTCTTTTTTTTTGATATCGAAAAACATATCTTTTTGTTTCGAAATGTAACCTCACAATAGCAACATTTACTACTGTCATCATCATCAACATCAATGGCAATGATATTGCAACTCAATGTTGGCATACCAGAAGCAACAATTTCTCTTCTTTTTTTTTTTGCAATTGTATGGTATTCTGTTAACTGAACAAAATTTCTACAGTTAAAACTAAAAATGAAACCAAAAAATCTGCAGTCAAAAGAATTATCACAATGATACAACTGAGAGAAATGGAGTGAGAGACACTGGGGTTAAACTTGTTTCATTATTGTTGTATTGTGTCATTTTTACTGAAAAACATCATGTTTTTTATACTATAATTTTGTATGCAAAATAAAAATAATTCTGCAATAATAATAGACGCATGGTGAGTAATAATAATAGTTAACCCATTGTTGGCGGAGACAGACTATGAAACTTTTTGTTACACATAGTTTTTAGTTCAAAACGTAGTTTTTAGTTTTTTTAGTACAAAACGTAGTTTATAACACAAACCGTAGTTTTTAGTACAAAATGTAGTTTTTAGTACAAAAAGTTGTGTTTCGTACAAAATGTTGTTTTTAGTACAAAGCGTAGTTTTTAGTACAAAGCGTAGTTTTCAGAACAAAACGCAGTGTTTAGTACAAAACGTAGTTTTTAACGCAAAACGTAGTTTTAGGTAGAGAAACCATTTAGTAAAAATCATAGTTTTTAGCACAAAAAGTACAGAAATTAGCTTTTAGTAAGGAAACATAGTTTCAAGTACAAAATATAATTTTTAGAACAAAATGTAATTGTTAGTAAAAATGTGTTTTTTACAAAACATAGTTTTAGTGCAAAGCGTAGTTTTATTAAGACACATAGTTTTTAGTACAAACAGTAATTTAAAGTAGAGAAACTAAGAACATAGCTTTTAGTACGAAATGTAGTATTTTTAAACAAAACATGGTTTTAAAACAAATTTTCTATTACATTTGAAAAAAATTAAAACCAGAAGTTTATTTTTCGATGTTTTATCATAAATAATGATGTGAGCAAGATTATTTAAGTTCAAGATCATTTGGTTTTTTGTTAAACAAAAAACCGTGTTATGGTTATTTTTTTAATTAAAAATGTTTTCATCAGCTAATTTAATGCAGACTTTATCTACTGACAGGTCCTCTGAAGATTTTCGGTGACGCGAAATGAAACATGTAAGGACCTGTCAGTAGATAAAGTCTGCGTTAAATTAGCGGATGAAGACATTTTTTATAAAATTTCAAAAGCTACTGAAAATTTATTTTTTGGGTAAATTGTTTTTGGTGGATGCTTAGTACAAAATCGAGTTTTTAGTACAAAACATAGCTTTTAGTATAAATCCTAGTTGTATAAAACTTAGTTTTTAGTACAAAACGTAGTTATTAGCACAAAACGTTTAATAAACCAAATTATACCATATTTTACATTCACACCCTTTAAAGGATTAAATAATCATTACAGTAGAGAGAGAGACATTGCAGCATAAAAGGGGTCATCTGAAATAGCCTGCAGGACTTGTAATTTTTGTATATTGTGGTATATTATGGTTGTAATCAACAAAAGTCTAAGCGTGATGTGCATTAGTTTGGAATTTTTACATAAACAACATAACGACACTCAGCCATACAAATAAAAGCTTACACTCCTACTCTCAAACTACACATACAAATGGATTTGTTATCTCTAACATGATATTGTTGCAGTTTTTTTTACCTTAAAATATACTACATTTTAATTTGAAATTATTGTAGATAAAAATAGCAGTAAAAATTTTATTACAAATAAATTGGCTTAACAAAATTCTCTATTCGCTATGAATGTCATGGTTCGATTCTAAATTATCTGTCATATTAGTCGAAATTATGAGTTAGAAAAATAAACAGAAAATTATTTAAAAATAAATTACATATTGGAGATATACAAAAATTAAATTTTCATATGTTGATTTGAGGTAAATTAGATTAAAAATATATATGTATCAATGGATATACACATGTTGCCTAACAAATTTTGAAACAATGCAAAAGTAGGATTTTTTTATTAAATGTTAAGCTTTAAAGCTTATCCATAAATAGGATTTGTTATTAATCAAGAAGTTTTAAAACTTAAATTTATTAAATTTTAAAATTTTCTTTCTTTCAAATTAAAAGTTAATTTTTTGCTAACTCCCTTTAACTATGCTATAATTTTTTTTTCTTTCATTGTTACCACATCAATGTTATCATTTGATACATATGTCATATATGTTTCATTTATTGCTTATGGGTTAGAAAATTTGCTAACATTGAAAGTTTTTTTTTAGAAATGACAAAGTTTTTCAGTTTTTCATTTTTATTTCTAAAGAAAACATTGATTTATAAATTGATTATTTATCAAATCTGAGAATGACAGTTACAATTGCAGGAAAATGTAGAAAAAATAATAACTTAAGAAACAATGATATCACCAGAACCATGTGTAACATAATATATTGAGAAGAAAGTTACAAATGAAATTGATTGTGAATGAGTTAAAACGGAAAATAGAGTATACTTTGAGGAAATTTAAAAATTAAGAAATCGGTTGATTTCTATCTAATTATTTCTACAGCGTAACAGTATGCTTTAATTTTTAAATTTAGTAAATTCATGCACATCTATTTCTTCACTAACCGGGGAATGGGACAGTAATGGCCTAATTACCGGGCACCGTACTATTTTGGGCCAGTTGCTAGGGTATTGAGTCCCAGAATGGGAGAGTGACAAGATTTCAGAGAGGTCGGTCACGACGCTCTGTGACACGTTAATCCCCGACAGGGAACCATGGTTAAATGGGACCTTCTTGGGGAACCACCCTGGGATTCACTTTTACACGGATGGATCGAAACTGGGTGGGAAAACGGGTCTGGGCTTCTGTGACGCTGACTTCAATGTACGCAAAAGCTTCCGTCTTCCTGACCATAATACCGTACTACAGGCGGAGGTCACCGCGATTACGGAGTGCATTCAGCAGGTGAATATCATAAGCTTGACCGGTGATATTGTGATTTTCACGGATAGCCAAGCGGCTATCCGCGCTTTATCTACGGACTCTGTGGGATCAATGACGATACTCAGGTGTAATGGGGAAATTAACAATTTCTCTGCATGGGGACGCACTGAGATTATATGGGTGCCGGGACACTGTGGTATAGCGGGAAACGAAGTGGCTAATGATTTGGCTAGTGGAGAATCTTCCCTGGAGTTAGTCACTTTGGGGAACGCTAAACCCATTTGAGCTCTCATGGCGGAGCTGGTGGACTGGGCTGACACCATGCATAGAACAATCTGGGAGAATGCGGGTGTTGGCAGGACCACGATTATTCTCTGGGGCAACCCGGACACGGACAAGATGAGGGAAATTCTGAATCTCAGTAGGAAGGAACTGAGTCTTTTGATGGAAATCATCACGGGACACTCGACACTAAGGGCCCATCTCAACCGTATTGGTAGGGGCAGACTCGAGAGTGTGTAGGGCCTGTGGGGGAGGACGAGGAGACCTTGGACCACTATCTCTGTGAATGTAAACTGAACATCCAGTTTGGATGTTCCATAAACAAATCTTTATTTTTACCAGATTCCGGACAAATTTTAAAAACCGTGTACAAACAGCTAGTTAATGATAAATTACAAAAAAATGCATCCAAAAGATTTGCCACATTTTTCAAATTACTCACTTAAACGTTGAGTAATTTAAATATTCAATTTTAACTCATTTATTGTAATTTTAATTTACCACAATCTGCTATCACCAGAATCATGTGTTACAAAATATATTTAGAAGTTACAAATGAAATTGATTGGGAATAAGTTAAAACGTAAAATAGAGCATACTTTTAGGAAATTTGTAAAATTATAAAACCTGATTTCAAATTAAAATTCACAACAACATTTAAAATAGTCCAAAACGATACTTTTCAATTAATTACAAAATTTTGATGTTCAAATTCAGCAAAGATATGCACCACTATGTCTGCACTAACCAAGATTATGACTTTTGATTTGGCATATAAATTAAAGCCTACAGTTAGGCTTTAGGAATAATTTTGTTAAATTATTAGATTTGGAACTATTTTAAATGTTGTTGTTACTTTTTATAAATTAATGATGAATTAAAAGATAAAATGCATCCAGAAGATTTGCCACATTTTTTAAATTACTCCCTTAAACGTTGAGCAATTTAAATAAATTGTTACAAATTTCATTTCATTTTAACTTATTTATTGTAATTTAAATTTACCACAATCTGCTACAATTTTCTATAACAATTATCCTTATTTTTTTTTTCATTGTATGTAACTAGTTTAATTTTCAGTTTTATTATTATGCAAATAAAATTAATTACTTCCCAAGTATTCAACGACATCATGAAGAAAAGCCAATCATTACAAAACAAAACTGTTACAAAAAACTTTTCTGGCAGATAGAAAATAGAAAAAAAAAAGGATTCAAGAATGAAAATTCTGTATGTAAGTTGTATTTAAATAATCTCAAAACGTTGTTTTTGTTTTCTTTAAGATATTAGCATATTTTAAAAGGATTTAAAAAAAGAGAAAGTATGAAATCATGAAAAATTATATAATATAAAATAACAATAATTTTAGTGATAAAAAAGCTTTAACAAATGTAGAAAAAGCTTTATTAATTTTCTTATATTTCACTGATTTGATGAAATGTTTAAAGGACGAAATTAGCAGTGCTTGTTAGCAAATTATGTTAAAATTAATTTTTTGTGTTTAGTTTTATTAATTGTTTCAATTAAAAAAAAAGTCCCCATAATAAAAAGTTTAAAAAACTTTTTTCATTTCCATTTTATTTACTTTTTAACAAAAAATTCATTATATTTATGCATTTATATAATTTTCATTTGCCAAAAAAATTATATATTTACAAGTTTAGTAAAGTTTTTTTTTTATATTTCATACATATGTAAATTTAATTAAAATTTTTTTGTTTTGTTATTTGTCATTTAAATAACAAAAACCAACATGAAAAAAAAAATACTTAAAATTTATTCAGGTAGAATAAATATAAAAAAACAACACACAGATAAAAATTATTATTTACCAGAAACATAAACTCAACACACAGCCAGACAGAAAAAAATCCTCCCAAAAAAATAAATACTGTATGAAGAACAAAATAATCACCCTGTCACCAGTGTTACGATAGTGTTTCAGTATTTGTACAAAAAGTAAAAAATAAAATAAAATGAAAGATGTAGATTAAACTTCTGCGGGAGTGTATAACAGCAAAATGTATACCATCATCATCAGCAACATTGTTATCATCATCAACAGCAGCAGGAGCATCAATGAAATGATCATTATCATTGAAATACAAATATAAATGTCTGTTAATTTTTTTTTATAAGGTAAACGACAGCAATTTCAGTTTAAATTCATAAACATGATGGCAAATGTTTAAAAATATAATATTGAAAAAAATGTATAACAAATTTATTGAAATAAATTTAAAAGTGAGTGAATATTGTTAACAAAACATTAAAATTTGGGATACTAGGTAATAAAAAATATTAAACAATATTACTAAATATTACTAACAATATTACTAAAATTAAAGTTTATAAAACTGTTTTTATTAACTAAATATAACTCACAATTTAAACTACGACTGAAAGCAGAATATAAAGTTTTTATTTAAACCACGATTCAATGTTGAACATAGAGCTTTCATAACTATTTAAAGCCGATAACGGGGCTTAAATATATCTAGAACACGATGGAAAGCCTTATATAAAGCTTTTATTTAAACCACAATTTAAAGGCGAATATAGAGATTTTATTTTGGAATACGATTGAAAGCCGAATATTAAGCTTTTATTTAAACCATGATTGAAAGGCGAATATAGAGCTTTTATTTAGAACACGATCGAAAGTCTAATATAAAGCCTTCATTTAATCCATGATTTAAAGGCGAATATAGAGCTTTTATTTAAACCAATATAATGTTTATTTTAAATCACTATAGAGTTTTTCTTTAACCACTCTTTAAACCACTATTTAACGCCGAATACAAGATCTGATTTATACCACGATTAAAATATTAACACAGAGTTTTCATTAAAACCACAATTAAAATAGTAATACAGAGCTTTTATTAAGACCACGATTAAAAATGGAAACAGCTTTTATTAAAACCATGATTAAAATAGTAATGCAGAGCTTTTGTCAAAAACACGATTACAAAAGTAAAACAAAGCTTATATTCAAACCACGATTTAAAGACGACAGCCGATTACAAAAGTAATACAAAGCTTTTGTTTAAATTATTATTTAAGCCCGATTACAAAAATAATACAAGACTTTTATTTAAAACAAAGTTTTTTTAGACCGTGATTGAAAAATTTAAACAGAGCTTTTATTTAAATTTTTTTTTTTTGTTTTAAAAAGAGAAGCAACACTCGGGAAATTCTTCCTATTTATTAAGGTGTTGCTTTCTTCGGAAAGGGGATAGTGGAGAGATGAAAGGTGGTGAAAAATGAAGGGCTTCAAACACGGCAACACGGTAATTGCGCGAGGTGATAAGTCTTAGAACAGTTGTTGCTCGCCGCCTGATGAAGAGTTGGCGAATTTATTGAAGCATTTTGTTTCATAGCCCTGATTTATTATTTTACTTCGGTGGGGTTAAGTGCTATGGGAACACCGAAGGTGGGCGCAGCGATACATATTAGTGATAGAAAACTCATACATATTATTTTTCTAAATTAAAGTTGTCGTCACCGGGAATCGAACCAGGGACCATCTGTGTAACATTCCAAGTCGCTAACCATTACACCACAATGCCCATTAATCACGATTAAGTGTTTAATACAGAGGTATTATTTACACAACGACTAAAATATTTACACAGAACTTAAATGACGATTAAGTTTAATACAGAGATAGAGTGGTAAATAACACAATTAAAGGTTTTGACTGAGATCGTTTTAGCTTTCATTTAATTCACGGTTCAAAAGTGTAAGACGTAGATTTTAAAATAAAACACATCGGTTAAATTCAAGAAAGAGCTTTTATTTAAGCCACGATTGAAAGTTTAATGCAGAGTTTTTATATAAGCCACGATTGCGAGCTTTTATTTAAGCCACAATTAAAAGTTTAATATAGAGCTTTTAGTTAAGCCATGATTGAAATTTTAATACAGAGCTTTTATTTAAGCCACGGTTGAAAGTTTAAAACATATATTTAATTGAAGCCACAATTGAAAGTTTAATACAGAGCTTTTGTTTAAGCCACAACGGAAAGTTTAATACAGAGCTTTTTTTTTAATCCGCGATTGAAAATTTAATACAGAGCTTTTATATAAACCACTATTAAAAGTTTTATATAGCTTTTATTTAAACTAGGATTATGTTTAGAGAAAGCTTCAATTAAAGGCACTATTAGGTAGAGATTTAATTTCAACAACGATTTAGAGCTTTTATTTAAAGCTAGGTTAAATGTTAAAAAATTTACTTTTATAAAAACTGCGATTAAATGCAATATAGCTTTTTTAAACCAATTCTTTCTGAATACATGCAATACATAAGCAAAATACTATTAGTCACTCATTCCTTTAGCGGCGAACGTCATCTAAGAACAGGTTTTAAACGTGAGAGTATTTTTTAAACTTAATTTAAATGTTTCTAAAAACAGATTTTGTTTAAAACCACGAATAAACGTTTTAGGTATAGCATTATAAAAGATTTACATTTAGAGTTTGAGACATAACTTTATATTTAAAGCACGAATAAATGTAAAAGAGCTTTCATAAACCCCACTACTAAAGTGTTAAAAAAATTTTATTTTTTAAAAACTATTAAATTTAATATATCTTTTATAAAAACACTATTAAATGTTGAAATATTAGATTTTATAAAAACTGCGATTTAAAGAGTTAGATAGAACTCTTAATAAAACACGATTTTATGTACTACATGAAGCTTTTATAAAAACAACAGATAACGATTTTGTAAAAACAAATTTTAAATATAGTAGAGAAAGCTTTTATAAAAACCTCGATTAACTGTAATAGATATGCTTCTATAAAATCTGTAATCAAAGTAATAGATTGAACTTTTATTAAAATCTAAAATACATGCTATAGATTTAGATTTATGTAAAATCGAGCTTTATAGAAAGCGCGTTTAAATTGTTTAAGATAAAACTTCTTTAAAAACCCCGATCAAATTCGATAATGCTTTCACAAAAAAGCACTTCAAAAACAATCCTCGGGCTTTTACAAAAA